>QOCX01000121.1:405575-434948 GCA_005959815.1 Sarcophaga bullata
TGTAATAGTTTTAAATTGTTGTTTTTTTTTTAATATTTATTTCATCTCAATTGATTTTTAAAGGCTACAGAGTACATACATCAACAGAGTATAATCGCATAATTTATATGGAAACCAGAAATCAGTGTTTAATTCGTAATGCAAAAATATATCAAAAGGAAAAGTGCAATTCGCTTTTAAGCAAGAAGATAATCCATATATTATCAGTAGCATCCTCACAAAAAAAGATTACAATAGGATCCTCACAGTTTCCTGATGTCTCGTTCATTTGAGGCTAAAGTTGTCGTTCAGTCCATGATCCTGAGGCATTAAGTTTTGAACAAATCCAATGATTTTACATGCATATATACGTGCATAACGTCATTAAAACCCTTTACTCAGGGTTGAAACCTTCCTTCTTACATCACTTATATTGTGGGTGTTCATTTTAGCCATGAGTGGCTAAGATCTCCTAAATGTTATGGATGGAGTGCGTGTTAATTTTATAATGAGTTGCGGGAGCTACAGTTTAAAGTCGATTTCGAACGATAGATTTTTTGAGAAACTTTTTACGGTAATTTCTGTTTTACTCTCAGAGTTTTAGTCAGAAACCTGCTGAGAGGAAATCGTCGATGAAATATTTTTTTTCGTATTTCGTTTTGTTAGAGATGTCTGACCTGGGGTTTGAACCGTGGCCAACACACTACCTACTATAATTATACTTTATATAAACTCACCATCTGCAAGGTTTTTGTTGCTGTGGACGGTATTTATCTAACAGGTAATATTATTTTGACAGCTTAGACCGTACCTTTGCTCCAGAATGATTAGTTTTGCAGTATTCTTGTTCAGAAAAAGTGAAAATTGTAAAATTTTTTAACTGATAAACGAGCATTTCATATTTCTTTCAAAGTAAATAACTATTTAATAGCTTACACCGGTGATCCGTATCACTAGCTCCTGTTTGTAGTGAACAGAGACTAGCTAACTAAGAGACTAACCAGCCCTTACGATCCACAAGCCGGAGACCTATGGAATATACGTGTATTAAAAAAAAAATAATTAAGTAATGCTATCAAGCCATACTATATCTTTCAAAATAGTAGGGATTTTTCGCAATTGTACAACCTGTTTGAAGCAAATATGTGAGAGTTTTAGTATCTGTCACATCCCCACTTATCAGGTCTTCTATTGGTTTTGTGTATAGCACATCATATATCGACTATTGCCTCCATATTTTATACAAGCCAACGGTTAAAACTCCATTGTGTCCTTTTTTTTGTTTTTCTCTTGAAATTATGCCACAAAATTTGTTGACAAAATATCTGATATTTGGCGCCTTCTCTAATAAAACAGCATCACTTTGAAATGTCAATCACCGCAATAAGTGTGAAATCGCTAAAATAGAAAATAAATCTCATAATCTTTAGGGTATCAACTCAATTATGCAGCATACATTATTATTATTATTATTCTTGGCCATAAACGAGGAAACCCATCTTTTCGCACCGCACCATATGAGTGAGTGAGTGAGTGAGTGAGTAAAAGAAAAATAAACTTTTTTCTCACTTTTTTTCCAATTTCTTTCATAATTTTTCTTTTCATACAGTGTGTATAAATAAATAAATAAATAAATGAGAGAAGTATATTAAAATAAGAAAAAAAAAATTAAAGCAACAGCAACCTTTATAGTTTTTCTTTCTGACGTTGCTATTGCTATTGCTATTGCTGTTGCTGTTGCTGTTTTTCATTTTCATAATGACTAATCACATACGAGTTGTTGTTTTTTTCTCTTGTGTTGTTTCGATTTTTCGCTAATACTACAAAGATGTATTTAGGAAAGTGTGTGTGTGTATATGTACGTATGTAAATGGGCAAGAGCGAGCATTTCAAATAATAATTTCAAAAAAAAATTTTTTTTTTAATTTCCTATACAAACTAAAAACTGAACTTCGTACACTTTTTGCGTCTTTTAGAATTTTTTTTTTTTTTTTTTTTTTTTTTTTTTTTTTAATAAAAAGAAAACTCAAGTGTTTTGAAAATAAACTGAAGCTAGAAATAAAATTTGGTTGTTTACAATATTCAAACAACAACAACAACAAAAAAAATCTTAACATTGCCGCCAGCCATCAGCACCATACGTGCTATGCCTTCTTTTTCATTTTACTTCTTGGTTTTGTTTTTTTTTTTTTTTTTTTTTGATGATTTACAAAATTGGTCATAATAGTGGCCAAATAAGACACATGTGTCTAATTTTATTTGACAAAACAACCAAGAAAACACAAAAAAAAAACACAAGGAATACGCTTTATTTTGGTTCCAATTTAATTTTCTTAAAAGCAAGCAAAAAAAAAAATTAAAAAAAATCATCAAAAAAATCATGTTCATGATGACGACGGCATGTTTTTGTATTGCTTTGTTGCACAAATGAGTGTGTGTTGCAAGCAGCAAAAGAAGACAAAGACGACAACAACAACCGCAACAACAACAACCTAAAGCAAGTGGTTATGACTCAAAATAAGGAAAACCATAGCATACATACTACATACTACACACAGGAGGCAATCGTAGGTAAATTTGCAATTGCATATGCTAATATGGTGGAAAAAAAGATTTATTTTTATAAATTAATTCAAATGAAAGAGAACAACAAAAAAACAATAACTTATACGTCATATGTTGTTGTTGTGGTTGTAGTTGTTGTAAAAATTAAATATTAATCAGATGTTTACAACCGACAGTGTGCTATAAATTTACAATAATTAATAGGCAATAAAACTCAAAAACTATTTAATAAAAATTAACAACAACAACAACAACAACACCCACTCATTATTACACAAATATTACAAGAATATTAATAATAATAATAATAATAATGATAGTGTGGCGTATGATTAATATTCAATTATTATTAATAATCATACGTATGGGGTAGTCATTCAAACGAAATATTTTCTCATGCTTTGAAGACAAGTTTAAAGATTGAAAATTGTTGAATTTTCTTGAAATTAAATGTGGAATGTAACTGCCTGTATACCAAATTCGCAGCTACTAAGATGATAGACTCAATGCGAGATTATGGGTCCTTAAATTGAATATCAGGAAATTAGACGTATTTCAGTAGGTTTTGATTACATTTGTAAGTGCTATTTTAACTATTGTTTGTTGTCGCCGTTGTTTAGCAGTTAGTGTGCTGGGTTCTTAGACATGAGGCCACGGTTCTAACTCCACGTCAGGCATCTTTAATAAAACGAAATCTATCTTAGGCGACATCCTCCCCAAAAGATTTCTGGCAAAAACTCTAAGAATAAACGAAATTGCGATGAAAAGTTACTCAAAACTCTGTCATTCGAAGTCGACTTTAAAATTAACACACACAACATAGGTGGTGTAAGGAACCAAGTTGTAGTCCTGACTAATGGGTTGTAATGATCAATTATGTTGTGTATGTATGTATTTTTAACAATTTTAAATCGAATACTAAATTTGTTATGTTCGTTCCAGTATTACAAATCGAAGTCTCAGACCCCTTCCTCTAATGTATCAAAGTACTCTCTACTAGATAGTGGATCTGTAACCTATCTATCCGCTCTAACCTACCAAATTTCTTAATGTGGGATTATAATTCTTTAAATTTGGTGTCAAGAAATAAATTTAGTAAGGAATTCGTGTATCAAAGTGTTTTTTAAACGATTCGACAAGAATCTTGTCATTTATATACAAAGGAAATAAAAGGCTTTATTGTTCAGAAGAATCTCCTGTAAATTACAAATTATCGATGAACTCATGAACAAAACTTATGCCGAAAACATGCCGTATGCTAAGGTCAAAATTTTATCCTTTCTATTCTAAATATAACCCTCCAACTCTTTGGCAATATTTCAGTGTCTTACAAAGATAACCCAGTAAAGTGCTTAAATTTTCTTTAGAAATTGCTAATAGCCTGAGTATTTAGGGCTTTAAGAAGTATTTCACTATCCATATATAGATTAATTTCCTTCATATCTACTCGAACACGCTGTAAGAATGAGTTCTATATCCTACTTCTCAGAGGTGACTACTGTCTTATATCAGAATTCCGTAATAAATCTTTAACTGACACTCAAGCCAGCCTCTTCAGGCCTTACAGAAGTGTTTCACTATTCACAAAAAATATATCTTCCTTCATACTTTCTCTGAGACTGTGTACGAATAAGTTCTTTATCATAACTCTGGGAAGAAACTACTGTGTTACATTAAAATTCCTTTAGCAATTGTTAATAAGTCTTTAACTAACACCCAAATCAGACTCTTCAGGGCTTTCAGAAGTGTTTCACTATCCACAGAAAATATATCCTTCTTCATATCTTCTCTGACACTCTGTACGAATGAGTTCTTCATTATAACTCTGAAAAGAAACTACTGTGTTACATCAAAATTCCTCAAAATATCAGGGCTTTCAGAAATGTTTCACTATCCACATAAAGTTGTCTTCCTTGTTATGTTCTCTAATACCCTTTAATACTCAGATGAAACTATTGTGTTACGTAGAGTGAGTGTAGAGTGTTGTTTTCCTTACATTTTTCATTTTATTATCTTTTATTATTTCACTTCAATAGAATTACAATCCCAATTTGTTGTTTCGGATTCCGTTTTTCTTTCTTTAATTTTTTAATTTTCTTTGTGACCTTTGAGATGAAAACTATTAATAAAATAGAAAAATTAAAGCATACTTTTTGGCTTATAAATTAAATTAATTAATTTAATTTAAAATATTTAAACAAAGAGAAATATCGAGAAAGTTTATTTACTCTGCTGCTGTATTATTCGAAATCGAATAAGTAAGTAAAAAATGAAATATTTTTTCGAAATTAAACAAAACCATTATTGTTAATCATATCTCCTTACCTTTTTTTTTCTTTTTTTTTATACAAACAACAGAAAAGTTGTAAATCATTTTAATTCTTTTATTTTTTCTTAACAAAAAATAATAATCAATTGGGGTTAATTACATTTTACATTTATTGTGTGATTTTTAATGCTTATAAACGATGTAAAACAAGTTTGGTGGTGTCATTTTCAATTTTTTTTTAATAATTTTTTTTTTTTTTTTTTTTTTTTGATATTCAAAATTCATAGAAAATCTTTTGCAATGTGCACGTATAAATCAACTCATCAATCATGTCAATGACATTTTTAATTTTGTAGGAATTTTTTTATTAATATTATTATTTTTGAATATTTTTTTTTATTAATTTTTTTAATAACTCTTATGCAACAATTAATTAATGATAGTTTTTTAAATTTTTTAAATTAAGTTTTTGAGAACGTATACAATCAGTCCCTCAATGGTTCGAATGTTTGTCAATCTTTAGTTACATTTCAAACATTTATTATCAAATGTTTTTACATCTGACATTTACATTCACTCTTATCATTTTTACTTACACCATAAAAAAGTTTTTAAAAAATTTTAATGAAAAAATAGCTCTCTCTCTCTATTCTGATTTTTAATATTCCATAAAATAAATAATTTTTTTTAAATGTCTCTTCACTCTTTATCTGCGTCTTTTTTTCATTCTAATTGTTTGTTTATTTCAAAATTGAAAAACAGCAAAGAAATTACAATCCATTTGTGTTTTGAATGCCTTTTTAAGTGCCTTTTATGCTAAAATTTTCTTTAAGTAAACATAAACAGAAATTTTGTTTAAATAAAAATAATCTCTCGTTATAAGTATTTTGAATTTTCTTATTAACCCTTTAAATTCAATATTAAAAAAAAACTAATGGAATATTGAGAAAATAATTGCTTGTATACTGTACAGGAAACTAGAATAAGGCTCTGCATAATAGTTTTGCAAAAACTTAAAAAAAAGCCAATATCAATTTCTATTTCTCTCTATCTATTAATTTATCCTCAGACGCTTACTGATATAATGAATTTGTATTTATTTAAAAACAATTTTTGTTTATTGTTAAATATATTTTTCGTTTTCGTTATATCCTGCCATTAAAACTCTTCGTATAACAAACATAACACAATTGGTCATTACAACCCTTCAACTAGCTTTCTCACAGCACTTATGTTGTGTGGATTAATTTAATACATGGCCGACGGGACCTACAGTTTAAGGTCGATTCCGAACGACAGATTTTTGAGAAACTGTTGCAGTTTGTTTACACTCAGAGTTTATGACAGAAATCTGCTGAGAGGAAGTTGCCGATTTTCGCTCTATTGGAAATGTCTGACATGTGATATGAAACCGTGGCCTAATGTCTAATAAGCCAACACGACGACTGTTATCCTGTCATTGAAACTCTGCTTCTATTTATTAATACACAATCAGACTTTTGGTGTATGCTTGACTTCCTTGGCTTGCTGTCTTCACCAGCATAATGAATATCTCTTCCGCTTTAAGTCTCCTTAGTTTTCTCAGTATAGGGCCTGCTAAATGTTATGGTTGTGGAAGCTTTAAAATAGTGCTTCTTGGGCTGTTCTACTGAGGCGACTAGGATGTCTTTTAGTTAGATTTAATACAAATTCCGTCCTCCCTCTGTTCGTTTATCTATCCTTCCCTTTGCGAAAGTGTGAGGATCTGTGAAAAACCATTTTGCACTTCTTGAGGGAAATGCTTGCCCCTTAAAATAGTACTTTTTTAAGTACTTTTTGGGATTTTTTTTTTTTTTTTGATATTTTTTTTTCTTGTTGAAATAACTTCCTTAAAAATTGTTGAACTTAAAAGAATGTCGTCTCATATAGTTTCTGTTGTTGTTTTTGTTATGTTTCTATATACACTTGTTGTATATAATTTTCACCTTTAACTTTCGATATTGAATTTGAAACTCTTAAATAAACAAAAAGTCTCTTAATTAATCATTATTAAGCAATTATTAGATTTAATCCGACATACGTATATACGCTACAAACTAACTAAAGAGTACATTCAGTGCTCTTAAGAAAACTCTAAAGATTTTCCGACTTGCCTGTTTTTCGAAGATTTCGAAATTTCGAACATTACTGAGTTTACTTTCAGATTTTCTTTGTTTTCCGATATGATTTAAGAGAATTTTTTTGATTTTCTTGAGGAAAACTATTTTTTTTTCTTTCTGTTTTTCATATCAGAAATTGGCTTATTTTTACATGAGTGATGAGGAGAGAGTTTGTTGCTAGTAGCAAGAGAATTTCGTTCTTTTGCCAAAAAAAATTTCAAATTTTTTTTCGTTAAAGAAGCAAAACAGAAATTGTTTTTCGTTTTAATTCTTCAGTATTGTGTAAAACGTGCCTAAATTCGTAAATCAAATAAAAATTTTGCGGTTTTACTTGCTTTTAAAGATTGGAAGAAAATAAATATTTTGAAATTTTTTTTTTTTAATAAAAAAGAATAAAAAAAAGAAGATGCAAATATTGTTACAGAAATAATTTGAAAAAGAAGGAAAAGAAAGCAAGAAAAAAATAAGTGCAAAGAAAACAAAAATATTTTTGTATTCCAAATGTTTTTAAAGAAATTTTAGATGAAAATTTTGTATTAAATCTCAGCGGAAATTGTGTATGAGTGGGTGTGTGTGTGTGGTATTGTGTCAGTTTTAAATAAAAATCAAATCAAAAATTATGCAAATATTTTAAACATTTTGACATGAAAAATTAAAAAAAAAAAAAACAAAATTTTTTTTAAATTAAAATTCTTCGTTTACAAAAGATGATTCATTGAAATAAATTAAAATTTACAACAACAACAATATTTTGAAAATGTTTCCTCTGTTTCTGCTCGCTCAACAACATGTTACTCGTGCAATTTGTTTTATACTTTCCTGTTATAAAAGTTAATTTTTTTTTTTTGAATTCTTTTAACAAGTTAATCTCTTTTCGAAATGCCTTTTAATCCAATCCAATATTCGTATTAATAATCGTATTGTTATTTCATATTTAATGTGAAAACAATTGACGCAAAAGCTTAGCCAAAGGAAACAAATGGGGGGCCAAAACATCAGATTTTTTTTGTTTTTTTTTTAACGGAAAAGCTATTTTTGTCCCGTAGAAATACCCTCTAAATTCAAAGAAATAAAACAAAACCAAAAAAAAGTTGATTGTGATGGGGGTATTTTATTTAAAAATGAAAATTAATTTTTTTTCTGTTTTCATTTTGGTTTTGTTTCAATTCAATATTTTAGATGACAAAATTGTTTTAAAAATTTTTTTTATTTTTTTTTTTTTATTGGCTTTTTTCTATTTTATGTCGTAATATTTATTTATGTTTGTTTAGGAAACAAAAAAGCAAAATGAAATTTTATTAAGTATTACGATTTCCTAGTATTTCTTGCAATACATCACCTCACATAATTTAATCATGACTTTGTCACCAAATGAAAAAATTTGAATTATTTTGAGAAAAAATATGTCGTGAGTTTTGTATGCAGAGGTCAGTATGCAGCTCATCTAACAACAAAATGTATGAAAAATTTCATACAATATTTAGATACCTAATGAAAGATATTTTCGATGTTTGCGCAAAACTTTCGTTGCGGATCTGTAGCGTCTTTTTAAAATTCTGGTAAAAATAAGGCGTTGCAAGTTGGTATAAGTACGGTTGTTTCCATATGGAAAGATAGGATATAGAATTAATGGCGAAACCCCAAAGCCATACGTCTAAGGCATCAATTCCGCCTAATGTCTAGAAATCAATTTTCCTTTCACATCTTGGTTTTCTATGATTTTGATACTAAAGACGCCAAAATCAATCAATAAAATAACTGAACTTGTCAAGTTCGAGACTCATCTAAGCACAATTTTGTTTGCTCAAGAGCTAAACGCTCAAAAAATATCGCAGAGTATGAGTCTGCAAATAGTGGCCAAGCAATATTTCACGATTAGTAGGGGCTTTTGAGGAGGTAATAGTGACATCATTCTTCACTTAGACCAATAGTAGGAAACGAATGGAGCGGTACTTATGCATCCTATTTATAGATGCATAAGAATGATTGTTGCAACACTAAAGAATGGAAAAAGCAGTGAAGTGATGCGGTGTAGAATTTTTTTCTGGGAAAGCTTTTATTGTGGCATTTACACTGCTAAGTCACTCTCCTATATAAATTGTTATCAACGACTTTTCTTTTTTTCCCTAACTCTTGACAACCATTGTTCTTAGAGCTGTCAGTTACGAAGTCTCATAGTTTTTGAAAGAAGTAAAACTCACAGGATCACAAATTTAAGGAATGATATGAGATATTCACCCCTTTTTTCATTGGCGGTATCGTTTATACGCAGAAGCAGAAGTCATTGGCATATCTTTGTAATGCTTACCTGGCAATACCTCACTCATTTTTGTTTAAATTTTTTCAACGTTTTTATTGACGGATTAGCAATCATAAGTACTTAGCAGAGCTGGTACCAATTTTTAAAATATTTTTGATCACAGTATATTTGGTTTTTTTTTTTAATTTCATAAAATTCAAAGCATACGCTGACATTTTTTTTTGCAAAAATTTTATGAAAACATATGATGAGCACTTTATAATTTTTTCTGTGCATTATCACTGTAAGAAACATAAGTTATCATTAAAACATTGTGTGGGAGACATGGTGAATTTATGATTGTGATTGTTATATCAACATAACCCCAATTATATGCCACGCCCACATAGTTGGAAAAAAAGCTGTTCAAAGTATGAACTGTGATTTCTATTAATGCAGTCCTTTTATTTAACACCTGAACTGTATATGTGATTTCATTAAATTTAATACAATTTGAAGAACAAAAAACAAAACAAAAAATTACAATAGTTTTCCCTATTTTTTTTTTTTTTGTGTATTTTTGTTGTGGTGTTTAGAAACATTTTTAGATTTTCTTTGATTTTATCATTTCGCCCAAAAATTTCTAAATTTAAATGCCATTTAAATAGAATATTTAATTATTTTTGTATACAATATTGCTGAGAATAAGTTTTTTTTTTAGTTTTAATAAATGCGCCCACAATTTTCAATGTCACCATCAATAATAAAAGCGGCAAAACAAAGTACGCCCGGCAGCCATCAATCACTTTTGCCTTTAAATTCAATCGAATAAATCTTAAAAATATGTCATGTTTAAAGTTTTTTTTTCTTTTTTTCTTTACGGATTTATATTGGTAAACAGAAGAAGATTTCAAAATATTTTCAAAGATTATCTAAAACTAACAAGATTTTTTTTCTTTTGTTTTTGTATTAAAATTGGCCTTCTATGAAAATAAATCTTTCGTTAGATTGTTTAAGAACTTCCCCAACTAATAAGACAGCAAATAAAATAAACATTTTTTTACAGTTTTTTTTAAAGATTTTTTTATCTTCCATATTGAATTCTTATACTATTTTTCTTTTGTTTTTGTTTCATTCTTGATTTTTTTTTATTTTTTGTATCTCTTCAATCCAATTATAAGACCATAATAACAATTAAGAAATTGTTAACACAAAAATAAAAAATTTATTTTTTTATTTTTATTTATTTTAGTGAACAAAGTAAAGTAAAAACAAATGCTAAATTTTTTATTTAATTTTTTTTGTTTTTTTTTCTTCAACAATTTGTGTTTTTTTTTTCTTTCTGCACATTTTTGTGAGGAGAACACTATAATCAATAATAGAAATAAAAAATAAAAAAAAAAGATCTTAAAAGAATCGAAATATTCTTAAAATAAACAAATAATATGTGTACATAATATAATATCGTTTATTTATTATAATATAAAACAAAACAAAAGAACTAACAAAATACAAAATTTTATTTCTTTTAATTTTATTTGCTTAATTGATGTGTAAAATAAAACACAAGATTTTATTATCGATGTTCGAAAAAATATCCCTTTTAACTCGGATAACATTTTATACTTTAATTTGTACTCATGTAGCCGGAGATTCGTAATTAATAATCTTAAATTAATTAATAATCGTGAATGATCAATTTACTGAAATTAATGAATGCGAGTGAATGATAAAAATTTTCTCTGGCCCGCTAACATTCTTGTAAATACCGGTTTCGTTGATAAAATTTTCGATGTTATTTCTGCAAAATTAAGGCTTTATCTATTTATAATGGCTATTTAAAGGCTAATCTTATTTTCTGGTTCATTTATGTAATTCTATCGTTGTGATAGGCGACATGGTGACCCTATAGTTGCAGATTTTGTGGAAAAAAAAAATTTTTTTTTTGGGTTGTGTAGCATATGCCATATTAAAATCAGGTAATGGTTCATATATGGCTCATCAAAATATACAAGTACCCAACATAAGATTGTCTACGGCGTTTTTTGAAGGGCACTGTTTATTATTCACTTGTTCAAAATGGATATCGTCCACCTAACTTAACATTTCAATTCTATAATGATGAGAATGAATCATTAGAACACATTCGTGATGCACAAAATTCATCCAGAGCAATGGCCTTAGAGGAGGGAGACATTATAGGAATGCTCTGTATACATACATACATACATAGATAATAATAAAATAAATTAATATTTGTATATATTCTGCACAGAAAATGCCCACCTCATTAAATAATTTTTTTTACATCAGTTCATGAGGTTCTAGGTTCAATTCTCAGCAGAAAATCTTTTCTTTTACACTTTACTGAGGCTATTCATATTATTATTTTGTCACAATTTCAAATCAAGATCTCAAATTTTAAAATATTGTTACGTTTACTACACCAGAGTTGCTTTTTAGACTGAAGTAGACAGAAATTTTTGTCTTCTTCATGCTAATCTATGTGCGGCCATATGCTCCCTAGAGGAGTAAAAGGAACATATATGCTAATGCCAAGTTTTTCATTTATTCTTTGCATTTAATCGGTCCATTTGAGTTTTGGTTCTTCTGTATACCTTACAAACAGGAACATCAATTGTATCCAAATCTGCTTTGGTATAAAGGTCAACCTTTATTCATCTTAATTTGTCCAGAAACCAAAACATATGCAGAATTTTTCTCACGCAACATTGTTGGCGCCGGCTTGTCTGTCTTCTTCATTGTCCATGCTATAAGCATGGATAAGGCAAACGATTTGTAGAATATTACTACGAACTGATCAAATTCGTTAAATAAATTCGTTTAAAAATGTAAGATTGTCTGTGAATATATTTATTAGGGGGGAACAAGACGTATGTCTTAAAGGGGTTATTGTAAAAGTTCCACATAGAAAGTTCTGTTTATAGGGGTTCCACTGTAGCATGACTTATAATACAATTCCTATTTATTTATATTAAAGTGAGACAAGTGTTGCCATGTTTCATTTGGCAAAATTTCATTTTAATTATTGATTTGTTGAGATACGAAACATGTTGTAACATTTTCAAAATTTAAGAGACGAAAATTTTTCTTATTTGAATATTTTAAATACTAAATGCAGTTGATATTTTACAAGATTTTGCCAACAAAAATAAATTCCTTTCATTAAAATGCAAATATTGAGAAGATTTTAAAGAGAAAATCCAATTTCTAATGATTTTCTTGTGAAAATTATAAAAACAAATACAAAATAAATTGAGAGAGAAACTTTTTTTTTTTAAAAAAAAAGCTCCCAGAAAAAAATAAAAGATGGCCACAACATTTCTAAATCGTTTTCAACGGGATAAAAGTGAAAAACATCCGCTCTTAAATAAAGAAACAAATTTAAAAGAGCCACCAAACGGCGGAAGTCAAGACAAATCAAATAAAGAGAATCAAAATGCTGCCGCCGATGAAGAGAATCACAATAATAATGGAAATGAAAACAATACAAAACGAAGAAGACGCAGATCATATGTTTTTGCTACTCTTAAAGATGTTATAGCACTG
The DNA here is from genome assembly GCA_005959815.1 of Sarcophaga bullata. NCBI lineage: Eukaryota > Metazoa > Arthropoda > Insecta > Diptera > Sarcophagidae > Sarcophaga > Sarcophaga bullata. The sequence goes on from QOCX01000121.1 coordinate 418,336, forward strand.
GCTAATAATGAAGACAGCGGATCCACTACAACAACACCAGCAACAACAACAACAACAACAACGCCCACCAATAACAACAGCAATAAAAATAAAACAAAAGAAAATGAAGAAAGTGATCGAGAGAAGAACAACAAGAACAAGATTAAAGAAGTAAAGCAGGATAAAATTATGATGATGGAAGCGGAGAAGAAAGAAACGCAACAGCAACCGCAGACACAGACACAGCAACAGCAGCAATCGCAGTCGCAGTCGCAGCCGCAACAACCCAGACAACAGAGGCGTTATATGCGTAGTGCTACGGCGGCAAGTGTAACACAGTTGTTGTCAGACGGTTGTAATAATCTGTTGCAAAGATTTCGTCGTAATCCGAGCGAACGACCTGAACAAAAATCTCAACAAATACGTGAACGAGAACGTGAACGCGACAAGCAGCAACAGAAATCAAATCGGTAAAGAAAAAAAAAAACACAAATTCTGTTCCTACTCAATCAAATGAAAAGTTTTATTTCGATTTGAACGCCGCGAATTTTGTGCAAAAAAAAAAAACAATTTCAAATTCGGTCATTCAAAGAAAAAAAAAATTTTTTTTTTAGAAATTAAAAAATAAATCATAATTAATAAATAAAAAAAAAAGTTAAACAATACAATCACTTTCGATTTTCTTTTTTTTTATATAATATTTATAAAAAAAAAACGAGTGTTTTTAAAATTTTAAATGAAATAAGAATTAAAGTGCTTTATTTTAAAGTAATTTGTGGTTAATTATGTAAATTTCAAGAAATACAACAAAAAGTAAATTTTATAAAATTCCAAATCAAAATAATATTACATCGTATATATCGTCTATATATTGAAGAAAATGTGTGTGTGATAAAAATATTATTAAATTTTTTTTATTTTGTTTGTTTAGTTTAATTATGATGTGTTGTTTATATTTTTGAAACTATGATGCATCCATTCATCCATCCATCATATTTCTTATATTTCCTTTGCGGTTAATGTCTGTGCTAAAAATATATTGGTTTTATTTACATAATTATTACTTTTTTAAATAGTATATCGATTTTTTATTTAAATTAAATCGTTATTGAAAATAGAAATGTTTTTTTTTTCTTCTTTAACAAATTATATAAAAACAATATCGGTCAGAGAGAGTTGGCGTTTTGTATAGATATTTTATTTCTGTTTATATATTTCATGTCTGAAATGCCGCTAATTTCATTACAATAACAATAACAATAACAGAAGAAAAAATAAATCTATTTTAAACTCGAAAACATTTAATTTTCTTTGCTTCCCTCTAGAAAAAAAAAATTGTGAAAAAAAATATAATTTATGCAGCCATGTGGCGTAGCCAGATGTCAGTTTACATTTTTAGGTATTAAAAATACCCACACAATATCCTTTCATTGATAAAAATTGATTGTTTTCTTTTTTAAATTTTATTTGTTCTTTCGCTCTCTCTATATATCGCTTTTATTGCCTGTAGTGAAAGTATTTTAATTAAAATAAAATACTCAATTAGCTACTTCTACTGGAAAAGAAGAATCACTTACGAAATATGTACTACTTCGCTACTTCTTCGAAATATGTACTATGTACACTGAGAAGAAAATGCTGTTGAAAACAATTTTTCCAAATTCAAAATAAAATATTATTTGTCTCTGTTTTCTTTTACAAAGTTTATAGAGTTTTTGTTTTTATTATAAAAAAATTTTGTAAAATATTAAAAACGAACTATGAAGACAAACCTCCTATAATCTTTCAAAACAAATTACTCTAAGAATTGTTTCCAGTGTAATCAATTTTCCTAACAGAGAGCTATGTATTCCTATTCCAAACAGATATATTTTTACATCGTTTTACATCTGGCAACATTATTTTATACAAGCATTGAAATATTTTCTCCCTCTCTTTTTGCAAAATGCTCAAAAGATTTCGCATTTTTTCCCTTAAAGAGCATAATATACAGTGGTTAAAAAAATTAAATCACTAGAATAAAAAAAAAAAATTAAGGAATTTATTTGAAAGAAATTTCAATTTTTAAAAAGAATTTTACTAAACATTCTATAGATTATGTTGAATAAATAGTTTGGTGTTAAAATGTTCACTGAGTTGTCCTAAGGTCATTAGCCCTTAAGGACTATATCTTCCGTCTACCAATATTTACCAATTACTTTTACATTTTTAGTGCAATTGAGAATCGTGAAAGAAATTGGTTTACCAAGTATTTCTGTGAACATGTCCTGTTCATTCTTTTCAAAGTAGAATCGTATGAATCCGATTTCCATTAGTCACCTGTGCTAAATCCAGCAAGTACTGTAGTATACCAGCTTTTAAAATTTAAATACTTTATGCGTTCTAGTATAATTCGTTTTAAGCTGGTGATAATGAGAATTTTACCTTCTCTTTGCATTTGCAAAAGCTTTCTTTACATTAAAATTTCAATTAAATTTATTATTACAAAAACAATTTTAATTTCATTGCACAATTTAGTTTCTACAAGACTCTTCTGCACCGGCTTCGCACCCTTGGTATTTCATTCCAATGCAGTATTTCCCTAAAATAAATTGTAGCGTTCAGTGTGTGGCATGTGGCTTCTCCCTGTTGGAAACACATGCCAACACTATTAATGCCAGTTAAGGTATGAAATAAATTTCTAATCATACTCCTCCCATACTGTACACCACTGACACTCTAACCAACATGGTTTTTCAAGGCATGCTTATTTCTTTCATTCGAAAACTAACTCTTGAATTAAAAGTTTGATAAAGTTTGATGACCATAATCTCTATTTTGATAAGAAGTTTAGTTATAATATGGAAATATGGTATTTATAGCCTTCTGAATAGAATCCTATTTCCATTGAATGTACCTATATACTCCCCTTCCGTTTCTCTTTTCTTGTAAAGTAATGAAATAAAGCCTTTGACTTGATGTTTGAAGTGAGCCTTGAGGAACTGTACTTAGAATATTTTCTTGTAAAATATTTTACCCTAGAATAGAAATCACAATAATTAATAGGAGTCCTACTTATGGAATGCACTGTAATGTTAAAGAAAAGTAATTAACGCTGCATATATTCAGAAAAATTGTCGTTGACATTTTCATAAATGCGTTTGAAAATTTTTGTTTTGATTTTGCAAAACCAAAAAAAAAAAAAAAAAGCTTTAAAGATCGGAAAAAGCTTTTGCCTCAAATTTTGTGCTCTCTCTCTTTTTCTCTCTCTCTCTCTCTCTGTTTTATGAAATTGAAAATTGAAAATTGAAAATGGAAATAAAATTAATAACGCATACATATACCACATACTGACCGCTGTAATATATTTTGAATGAATGAATGAAAGAAATTTTACTGTTGCGCACTATTTTGCAAATCTGGATCTGTTCAAAGTTTACAATTGACTTTACATAGATTAAGCTTTTCATTATTTGTTTACTGTTGTTCTGTTGTTCTGTTGTTGTTACTCTAGATGTTGATGTTGATTGCAGCTGTTATTGTAAACAGCATGTTATAAACATACTTACATATACCCGCCCGTCTTAGAGTTCAAGGTTCTTCTGTATGTTTAATAATCAAATAAAATAGAAGAAATCTTCACTTTTTTCTTTTGCATACATAAATACGCTTCGTATGTATGTTTAGTTATAAATATTGAATATTTTTTTAAATGAAAATTTTCTTGTGAAGATTCTTATTTGTGCAGAATACTACTACATATCCTATGAGTCTGCAGTAAAAATTTAATTTAATAAAGCTGCAACACACTTTCTTCGAGAGTAAGTGGTGTGGTTGGTGGTGCCCCTTTAAATTTAAATTTTGCTTTAAATTTTCTACATATGCCAGCCAGCCAACTTTCAACACTTTGTGTTGGCGTAGCATTCATTCATTTAGTATCGAATATTTTCTACAAGAATTTTGCAATTTAGTTGGTTGTACTAAATACAATAATAATGTGCATGTATACATATGTATATGTATGTATATACTAAATTAAATCTAATCAAATGAATTAAAATGAAATAAAACACATTTAAGATTACGTTAATACATGAATTTTATTTTTATTTGCATTTCAAAAACCCCCATCCATTATTATGTGATTTGTTTGGCAATTTTTAATGATGGGTACCGGGTACCCTTCGTTACAAATTCAAGGAAGTTTTTTTATAGTTTTTTTTTTCTTGTCTAATTCCGCTTTTTCTTCAATTATTTTTATTTAGTTAGGTTCTATAGAAACCATTATCATTTTTATTGTTTTCCTCTTAATGCGGAAATAATGTTAATTCAGTTGCGTTTCAGTTGCATTATGAAAATGTCACCTTTTGTTTTAAAAAATTCCTTTAAACAATTTGCCTGGTTTCAAATACATTGGATTTTTATTATAAATACGTATGTATGTTTATTATATTAATTTAAATAAAAATCTTTTGTAAATTTCGTTCTTTCTTTCTTTCTTTAACCTAAAGTTCATTGTATTCTTTGTTTTCTTTTGTCTTTTGTATACAATTTTCTGATTTTTTTTTTTATTTGCTTTGGTTTATTAATAAAACAATGATTGAAAATAATTATTATTATTGGCTATTAACGTATTCGATGAAATAATTTTTTTAAATGAAAAAAAAAAAAAAAAAAACTTTACATCACTTATAACCACCATTAATCTTAAGTTAATTCCCTATAAATAGCTCTTTGAACCAAAAGATCTTATAGCATACACTCCATTTTAACCAGCTGGCGAGCTAATCTTGAAACATTCCCTATCTCTGATCTTAAAGCATACTTTAAAATTGTATTTAAAAATAATTATTTGCTTAATAAACGTTTTATAAGTCCATCTGCTTCTAAATACTTATATTTTTAGCATTTAAAATCAAGTCACTTATTATATAAAATTACAACAGATGGCCATACCTTAACGGTATAATTATATACTTACTAAGTGGCCAACGTTTGTATAATAACTAGGAGAAGCTATTCAAATACCATTAATCACTTCACTTGATTGCGGTTTCTAAGTTATATTGAGAAAATTACTGATTTCTGTTTTGTTACCAATCCATCTCTGTATTCGCATGTGTTTTCTTCTAGTTGAATAATCTAGAAATCTTGCCCAAGCTTAATTTCGGATTTATTGCTACATTTTGAATAACCATATAGTACCGTAACACTACTGTAAGAAAAGTAACTTCTGGTTTGTGTCCAAACTATGCCAAAGACCTTCCAGCTTTTGTAGTTTTAAATCTAAATAAGGCCCGAAATAGAAAATTTTATCATACTTGCTGTCATAACTCATTACCCTTTAATTCTTGTTGGTCATAAGACCAGAATAATGCATTTGTTTGATTTGAAATAAACAATAACGATCTCATTAACTGAAGAAATGGGTAATTTTTACCCACGGGAAGATGTAACTCCCACTGCTACCATTTCGTGCCATGCTGTTAAATACATTGTCTTGATTTTCAGTAACTTTCCATAAAAACTTGTTACACACTTTTAGTTCTCTTTCTCTATCTTTTATCACAACGGTATAGAGGTCAATTCTGACTTTCCTAACCTTTCACTGGCTTTGTCATGAGTTGGAGTTGTAATAAATCACTCTTCTTTACGAAAGCAGTATGATGGACTATTTTCATCATGTATAACTACTTTCTAATTTAATCATGTGACCTGAGGGGACAATTTACGTTACCATATATCGTTTTTATCCACCGTTCTATAATGGGTGCATGCCTTTAACTATGCCTCTTTATAACGAAGATTAAGCAGACAATATTGTTTTTTTTTTATATGTAGTTTGACAGATCTCTTCTTGGGAGAGAAAAAGAGAGAGAAAACAAATTTTTACAAACAACACTCAGCTCAATTTTTGTTTAATTTTATATCATAAACAACATGGATGAGTCTAGCTTTAGTTTACAACGAAACCACCTTTCTTATCACTCTCTCCATCCCTTCTGGGTAGAAAATGAGTAAAAATTCTGTATAAAAATCTAGTCTATTACGAATTTCCAACATTCTTGTGTACGATTTTGAAAATATTAAAAAGTGTGATGCTAAGTTTGCTGTTTCATAAAATGGTCTTTGGTTACTTTTTATAAGATTTTTTTTTGGAATCTTGTTTGATTTTTTTTTTTAATTTTTTAATGCAAAACTGAAATCAAGTTATAATTATTTTCAATTGCAAGTTGGCAACACAACTCGGATTGAGTTGCCATAAATTGAAACTGAGTTCCTTATATTTTTTTTAAATTAATTATTTAAAATTATTTGTTTAATTTTCATAAAAAAATGTCGATTTTCTGAAATCGTTTGTCTTCCGAATCTAGAGGCTAGTACACTCTTTTTTTACAATAAAAAGCTAAAAAAAAGAAAACAAATTTTTTTTCGAAATGTTTAATTAACAATTTGTACACATTTTTGCAAGGAACATTTATTGTAAATTATGATGTTTGTTTGAAATTTCTTAAATAATTTGTTGATGCTTTTTATGCCATAGAATCGGTGAAATAACTAAGAGGCCTAAATTTATAAGTGATTCAATAGATTTAAAATTAAAATAATTAATTTTTTTTTTTTGTTAATAATATTTTAAAATATTATGAATCATATTTTGTAACAAAAAATAAAGCTTCGATAGTAAATAATAATTTTTTAAAATTAAAATATTTAATCACACTTTTTTATTTTAATTTCTTTCTTTTTTTTTTTTTTTTTTGCCTTCTGATAGTGGCTGTTTATTAAAATATAAGATTTCAAAAAGAATATTCATTCAATTAAATGTGATTATATTTAGCCTCTGACTAAAAGAAAATATTTTAAAAATTAAAAAAAAAAATATTTTAAGTGTGTGCATTATTTTATTTGAAATTCAATTTTCACAAAAAAAAAATATGAGATTCTTAAAGAAATATTCAAATTTGTTAGCAAAAGTAGTTCAATGTTAATCATTTTTTTTCTTGTGTTTCTTGTAAGTTTTAGTCGCGCGTAGTTCTCATATCATATACAACCAGGTGCTTAAAGGAATTTAAATATTGCACATGAAAATATTTCCTCTCCACTTAACATATGTACACTTTTGTTCTTAATTCGCTTGATTTTTCTTTGTTATTTCCTTAATTTTTCACCTTTTTTTTTAATTATTTTTTTTTGTTTTGTTTTTTTTTTTTTCTGATCCAAATGAAGCGTGTGTGTTCGTCTGTCTAGTAAATTTATTAATTTTGGAAAAAAATGTCTTTAAAATTGCTTATTTGCTGCTGTCTTCTTAACGCCCCCTTAAAAATGTTTTGGTTTTTTTTTTCTGAATTCTTAATTTTCATGAAAATCTCACTCTCTCTCTCTCTCTTTATCTCTCTGAAGAAGATGGTTGTTCAGTAATTTTCTTTGTATGAAATAAAACGAAAACGATTTTTATTATTTATTTTATCATATAGAATTTTCACACATTTTCTTAATATATTTTCTATACTTTTCTTCGTTGTGTTTTTAAGAAGAAAAACACACGAATAATGTTAATGATGATGATGAAAAAAAAAATTCTCAATTTTTAACCGTGAGTTTCAGTTAATTTTTGATTTTTCGACAAAAACGTTCGTCCGAATGATGTTAATCAGCGGTGCGCGGCCATAGATTTTTTCTTTTTTCTTACGTTTCTATTCAATATTATCGTGTATCTATATTGTATACACATACGTATATAAATATAGAAAAATTATTTTAAAAGTGATTGCAAAAATAGAAAATAAATAAATTTTATATGATCGGTCTACTAAAAAGTTAATTAAAATCTTTTTCAAAAATATAAAATAAATGGAAAATGTGATTAAATTATTAAAAATAATTTAAAAATTAAAACGAAAATCTTTTTCTGTAAAAAAGAAAAAGGAAAAACATAATTAAAGTGCCTTCTTATAATTAATTAATAAAAAAGAAAAAAATAAAGATCGTGATTGGATTGTATTGTTTAAAGCAACAACAAAAAAAAATATTTTATATTCAAATATATATATACCAGTATACGAATATATTTTATATATTTATCTCATTTCTATTTTTATATTAAATATACAAAAAATGAAAAAAAATTAAATAAAAAAATAATAATACAGTGATTTAAAATCGGTTATATTACGCGAGAAACGCAGTAAAAGTAAAACGCCCTCCAATAAAACCAAACAACGCAATTCAAAATTATTTTCCAAGGATAAAGACGTTATTAACAAAGATCACCCAGCAGCTTTGCAACAACGTACGTCGCTAACCCCCACCAATACTACTACACAGAATTCAACGTCCGCAAATACAAACACTGATTCTTCGATGAGTGATCGTTATCGTTATCATCGTTACTATGGCGGTGCTGGCACTTCAGCGGCCTATGATCCGATTACGTCGTCAGGTCGTTATCAGAAAAGTTCCACAACCGCTAATATATCGGCCTTAGATCGTTTACGTTCGAATCTAAGTCCTGTATCCTCGTATTATAAACCCTTAATGCGCACATTTGGTGTTAGTATTTCGTTAAAAAAAAAAATATTGAAAATATTGAAAAAAGAAAATGGCCAATGAAAGTGATTTACACCACCCCCAAATTTATTGTTTTTATTTTGGAACTAAATGGATAGATTATCTCGTATATGTATAGTTAATGTATGTTATTCCATGATTCATGAAAAATATTTTTCAAAATATTTTTTTATTGTTTTCATTTAAATTTTATTTCTTCTCTATTGCTTCTTGGTGTCTGTGTATTATTTACGATGGCTCTACAGTTTTTTTTTTTGTTTTTTTTTCTGTTTTCTCCAAAAATATGTTTCATTTTGTTAGACAAACTGAATCAGATGTTTATTTTGTAGTTAAAAAAAAAAAAGTAAAAAAAATAAAAAAAAATTAAAGTATTTTTTCAATACACAATCCATATATTTTTAACGACTCTTTATGCACAGACATTGTTTAGTTCTGAAAAAAAAAAAAAAAAAAAAAATCTTCCTTGTCTCATTAAAGTTTGGAAACAATGATTTACTAGATATTATTACATTCTTGGTATTATTTCTTTATTTATTATGTTTTTTTTTATTAGGTTGTTTAGTGTTGTTTTTTTTAAGTTGTCCATGTTATTTAGTGATTGCCAGTCGATTTGTAATTTCATTTTTATTAAAACAAAAGATTCTAGCACCAGCAATAATTCTTTTCAAAGACATTTTTTTAAGCAGTAAATCGATAAATCGATAAGTTAATCAATTAAGCCAATAAATGTTTGAAATCTTTAGTTAGCAAAGGCATACATACTTAATTGTTCATTACAATCCTTCAGTCAGGATTACAACCTAGCAAATACGGCATTTAAAAATGCAAAACGTCTGAATTAGAACCATTCCTCTCTTATATTTTGGCCTCTTGCAGCTAAACCTCGACAGTATAAAAAATTTCTAAAGTAAACGTTAAGTATTCATAGTTCTTCTAACGTTTTTACTTTTTTTAAATTTAATTTAAAGATTAAATTAAAATTCACAATATAAGCTAAGCTTTTAGGAAGCTTAGCACTTAGAAGCATTTGAGAGTTCCCCTAAACCTACAATTACTTCTCAAAAAAGTTTTTTTTATAGTATGTGCACTTATTAGACGTGAGGCCGCAGGTCAGACATCTCCAACAGAACGAAAAATGAAAAAAATATTTCTTCGGCAATTTCCTCTGATTTCTGGCAAAAACTCTGAGAGTAAACAAGATTTGCCGTGAAAAGTTTCTCAAAAATCAGTTGTTCGGAGTCGTCGTTAAACTGTAGGACCCGCCATTCATGAAAAAAACTTAAAACACCAGCATAAGTGGCATGAGAAGCTAGGTGGTAATACTGAAGTAGTAATACGGTGTCTTATTCGTATCATATATAGTTGAGGATTAAACCGTGGCCTTACTACCTAATAGACTACCAGCGACTCCTACGATTTACGGCTTTTTAAAATAATTTCTCATACAACTAGTGCGACTAAGGAATGAATCCTCTCTGCAAAGTCTTGTGTTCTTCTCTTGCTAATCGTAATTGCTTTCGTTATTTTAGAAAAAAGTTTCGCTTGTATTAGCGAAAGAAAAAGGTTTCCCCCTGTTCGGATTTCAGACTATTGAAGATTTGTATGAAAACATGTTAAAAATTATTTCAGAAATTCAGTGATATTCGATGGTTTAAAGATGCTTTTCCGAAAAGAAGAGCAGGCGATAAGCTATAAACCACAAACAAGAAACAAATTTCATTTAATCTTGTTGAATTTTTATACCTTCTGTACCTTGTATATAACCAAACCCATTGGAGCCGGTAATGCCTAGCAAATGAGTCAACAAGCATTCAATTTTTGTGTGCATTGAAATCAATCGTGTTCACACGACCCCATTTGCAGATTGCTGTGCCTATAGCTTAGAGTTGACAGTGAGTCATGCATATTAAATTTTTACTCGTAAGTCTCTTAAAAGGTCTTGGTCATGGACATATGATTTTAGGAGGAGTACAAATCGAAAATTCTGTTGTCATAGACAAAATAATTGATAGGCAGAGAAAGTAATTAAGAGATATCAGTAAATGGGAGTAGAGATAGAATAGAACGAAGGCACTATTAAACACAAAATCGTGTGATACCTACAGTTTGTATGAGGAATTGTTCTGATAATCATTATTCAGAAGTAATCTCCTATTTTGATTTAAAACGATATAAAATTTGTATTAAAAATCTTGCAAATATTATCTCTCGCCCCTTATTCCTCTAAGATAATTACCCTTCACAATTAAAACTTGGGTACTAAAAGAACTGAAAATATTTTTTTTTTTATTGCCGGAAGTCATTTATCTTATAAAAATAGGTCGTATATGAGAGAAATTGATTTTCTCGTTTAAAATTTAAATTTTTTTGGTTTGCCTGTAATTACTTGTCTTGCAGAAATAGGTCATAGAAAAAATAAATGTTTTTTTTTTTATTATATATAGACAGCCTAGTTTGGATAGTCTAGTATTGAGGAAAATTTTTAACTTTTTTTATTTTTTTTTAATTTTTTTTTATTTTCCAAAATCCATAAAAATTGTTTACGTCTCTATAATATGTACCTATTTTTTTTTTTTTTAATTGGCAATTAAAATGTAATTTTATTTATTATAAATTATGTCATTTATCAAAAATAACAGTGAAAATATATAAAAAAAAAAAATATTTTGAATATTAATTTTTAATCGGCGAATGTCTATTCTCAAGTTCATTCATATCGCTACTCTTCTTAATTCGCGCACATACAAATTTTTTTATGCAATTAATTTGATTTAAAATTTTTAAATATTTTTTCAATATCTAAACAAAATATCGTTCGTTCGTGCATCAAGAATTGGCGAATTCAATGCCGTCAAATGAGAAATTCATTTTTTTTCACATTTTTTTCCCTCGTTGAAAGCTATATTTTCGCGAGGTAGTTAGCCAACACAGAACCAAAATAATACACCCAATAAGCAAGTAAGTGCCTCAAACCAATGCATATGAAATGAATGCACTGAGATTTTGTTGTGGGTATTTTTCTTGATTTTCTTTATAGAATTTTCTTTTGCTCTAGTAAATCTATCACTCTCTGAAAATGTGTATATTTTTTCATTCCTTCTTCATCTTGTTTTCCTATTTTTTTTCTAATTTTTTTTTTTGAAGGTCGTTTATGATTTGAAGAGATTGTTTCTTTTCGTTGTTTGTTTATATTTTCGAAAGATTGCTTTTTCGCTTGTGTTTTTCACAATACCGAATGAAAAATCTGTAGGAGTAATATGCCAAAATCATGGAATATTTTTAGCTTCAATAACTTATCCTCTTTGCCAAACCACCAACCAATCTTCTAGGCATGAAGTAAATATGGGAAACACTTTCTTCATGGCCATTTCCTTTATTTGATTTGCAGTCGCATTACGTTTTAATTTGATTCACTCTCTCTCTCTATCTCTCTAAATCACTTACTGTAGCGTAAAGATCATGATAAAGACAAAACACCAGTAGCAGCAGGAGGGTCTACAACATCATCGTCATCAAGTGCTGTATCACGTTTAGAGAATAAATACTCGGATATTTTAGGTCGTCGCAAACATGATGATCGTGACAAAACCTTAGAGCCCGACGAAAATATTAATCCCTTAGCGCGTTCGGCGACAACACATCAATTGTTGTCGGCAAAATCGAAATTGTCCTCCTCATCGTTTAATACTAGCGATCGTAAAGAGCGTACCCCCTATAGATTGCAGAAAAACAAATCCCGTTATTTAGGGGATTCCAATGATAGTGGCTATTTGACAACAGCAAGTTCAACAAATGGCCGTACCACTGGTCCCGATTTAGCTCTTGTGGATGATAATTATCCTTTAGACTATGCCGGCAGTAGGTATAGAACGGGTGCTAGAAATTATGGCAACCATTATGACCACAGGTACAATGATGAATATGATCCTAGTACATCGCGCTACGGCAGGCAAGGTGAATATGCGTCCAGTTATAAACCGCGCAGTGGTTTAGATTATAGTAATTATTATGATGGTTCCCGCTTAGGTCCCAGTAGTTCACGTTATGAGTCAAATGATTTATCTAACAGCACTAGCTCAGCCGCAAGCAGAAGACAGAAGACCTATGGTCGCAATAAAACCTGTGAGAGTCTTGTATCAGCCGCTGGTGAGGCATCGGCAGGAGGCCGGCCTCGCTATGAGCCACCGCCGGATGAATTTGAAGATCGTAACAGCCATGCCTTGAATTCACGCAACCGTTTTGCCCATAAACGTGCAGAGGTCGCTTCGGTGGGTTCGTCAACGCATCGTGCAGCCACAAGTAATAAAATGACTGAAGAAGAGTTAGAAATTTTAAATGATGATCGTTCATCTGCTGATAATGCTGCTATTCTTATAGCTCTACGCGATGATGGTCAATATTTGGAGGCGAAAAAGTTTGAGGAACGTATGCGCAAGCGCACTGAGCTGAAAGAGCGCATGGCCCGTTATGCCCAGGAGGCCGAAAAGGCCAAGGAACTGCAAAAGGTTTTGGAAGAGAAGGAACGCGAACTGGAAAAGCTTAAGGACAAAGAGCGTGAAATGGAGAAAGCGCGTAAACAAGATGCCAACAACAATTTAGTGGAAGTAGCCAGCAGGGAAAAGGCTAAAGAAACAGACAAACCAGCTACCGTGGCCGCAGCTACTACCAATGGTGTTAAGGAGAAACAAGAGGACAAGCTGGACAATACACAACCCCAGAAGAGAGTGCGCTCTAGAAAAGTAACTAATGAAACTGATACTACTGATAGTTCGAATACCTCTTCGGAAGAAGAAGAAGAGGATGATGAAGAATCAGAAAGTAGTTCTGATGATAACACTTTATCGAGTACTAAGGCAACCAATCAAAACCAAAAACCACCTTCCTCCACCTCAGACACGACACAAACCAGCACAATCCCCACCAATACCACCTCTACCACATCCGCCACCAAATCCTCTGCTAACTATGACAAAGATGATGTCACCAAACCCTCTAAAAATCCTACCACCCTATCCTCCTCTGCCGCCTCTTCTACTACTACCAGTAGTCGTTTCTTGCATAAGGACAAAATCGATATGGATTTATCCAAGTACAGACCACAACCCTTAGTAAAACCTCACACAACAACCACCTCATCATCTGCATTGTCGTCCGGTCTTATGCACTCATCTAGTTCGGGTGCTTTAGCATTTGGGGGTATAAGCGAACGTTTAGGTCTTAGCGGGACCTCGTCACGTCCGACAAAACACTATACGGGTGCTGCCACTTCACGTACGGCCGCGGTTCTAAGTGAATTCGAAAATTCCGGTCCCGCGTCACGTTATCCCGCCACACGTGCTGATCGTGATCATTATCTCGATTCATATAAATCCTCATACCTATATGAACCATACACATCTGCCTATGGTGCGAGTAGTAGTAGTAGACGCCCTACTGCAGCAGCTACTGGTTTAGCGGGTGCAACAACGTCATCGTCAACTTTAACCGCTTATCAGCGGCAACAATTACAAGCCTATCACCAGCAACAGCAACATTATCAAATGCAACAACAACAGCATCAACTATCAAAAAGTGCCACATCTTCGTCTCTCTTTCATAGGTCACGCATTCCAAAAACTTTTTCGTCTTTTGTAAGATCACTATTTTCAAATGTTTTTTATTTCTTTTTTCTTATTTCTTATTTATTTTTTCTTTTTTTTATTTTATTTGTAATTTTATTTTTTTTTTAATTTTCTTTTTATTTTTATTATGACTTTGACATAAAAATATAAAAATGTATGGAATAATATACCACACAGTACCAGTCTTAAATAATCGCTGCTATTTGCTTTAAAAAAAAATATCGATATGTCGCCGCATTATAGAACGTGCACGCCATTTTGTTTTAAGCTTTCTTTTTTTTTCAACTATGACACTGACTTACTCGATGATGTTACATTACATAGTCATAATGTACGAGTCCATAGACTGTAAATTGAAACCGGTTGTGTTCAAACGCTATTTTTCCTTAGAAACCTGTCTCCTTTTACTCCCTTCCCTTACACTGCCTTGACCGTAAATCCATTTTTTACACTTTGTTTACATGCACTTTCGGTTGCAGATATTTTTTTTTGGAAAATTTTATTAAATTTTTTGTGTTTTCTTTTAAGTTTTATTCAATTTACTAATGGCATGACTGTCTGTTTTTCCCGGTAATAAAAAATAAGTTTAAACATATTAGGATTTCATAATCAGCAAGCAATTTTTTCCAATATCCATCATATTGTGAAATTGTGTTTAAGAATTTAGGCATTAAAATATTTACCCCCGGATAAATTGCTTATATGTAGGGCTTATATTAATCGTATCTTTTTCCGAGAAAAAGACTTGTGAATTATGAATTTTGAAATTGAAAATTACAATCTTAACAACAAATTCGAAAATTTTAATTCGAAAATGGATAATTTCGAATACTTAGATGATCTGTGTGTGTGTGTCTATTTTTTGCTTTCAATTATTCCTTTCGGAATTCATTCGGACTGAATAAAAAAATTGGATCTCGTCAGTATAATGCATATTAATATAAATTATTTTGTTTATATTAGATTTGTTTATAGTAAAAGTATCCTTTAAAATGCAATTTTCTATTTATTTTTTAATAAAATTATTTAAAAAAAATTTATTTAAAAAATTTAACAAACAATAGAAAACACTTTAATATTGTAAAATTTAAAAGAAATCTCATTTAAATTTTTTCAAATCTTTTTAAATGAATTTGAGAAAAAAATTTTGTAACTTTGATCATGTAACTTTAGAAACCAATTTGGGAAAATTTTAAAAGATATCCCATATAAAGACCTTAATATTTTTCAATTATTTTGGAAAAAAAAAACAAATTATAATTGATTTGAGAAATTTTTCAACAAATTTGCTATTTTTTTTTTAATTTTGGTCAAATAAAAATAAATTCTTAATAGAAAACATCGGAAATTATTATCGAATTTTTTAAAGATTATTTTTATGGTCTTTTTAAGGTTAGAAATGGCTTTATTATTGTTCACAATAAGCAAATCAATGTCGAAAAAAATCGTTAATGACTGAACGAAATTTTTTCATGAGGATTTCTTTCATACTAATTGGCAGTTAAATTTTTTTTTTTTTTTTTTTTTTTTTTTGACATCTCTACTGTAAAGCAATGTCACAAGAATCCTTGAAAAATCAATTTTCAATTCAATTTTTCACTAGTTTAATCAAATAAAATATAAAAATTCGAAGTTACGGCCGAGCAATCAATTATTTTTACAGTGTTTGCTTCTGAAGTTATGTTATGATCGTAGATGTAAAGAGCAAATACAGTTTATTCTCTTAGGTTGATTTTTTTCGCCAAATTTTTCCACAGTTGCTGACCCAAACAAAACAGTGGAAATTATTTTCATTTCATTGGAATCCATTAAAATATTTTTACGATGTGAAATGACATATTTTTTACAAGAATAAATTAAAAAAAAAAAAAAAAAAAAAAAAAAAAAAAAAAAAAAAAAAAAAAAAAGGAAACCGATAAAAAGTTTTTTTTTTTTTTTTTTTTTTTTTTTTTTTTTTTTTTTTTAATTTAAAAATAATATTTTTTTTCTTGCATCTTTTTATCTGCAAAAATTCCTTCGAACATTCAACATAAAATTTTAAAACAAGAATTTTTTTATTTAATAAATTTAATTTTTTTTTTTTTTTTCAAATGATTTATAATTTCAATTGAATGATATAGGAATGGATTCGATATAGGACAGTAAGACCATTTTTTTTTTATTATTTTTGAAAATAATTGTAAATAGGAATTTAAAAGCACTCTAGGAAATTTCCACAAAAATTTTAAGATTGCCTGCTTATTACATTTATAATGCGTTTAAAACAGCTCTATGTTATAACAACAAAAACAAAAACGAAAAACGAAGATTATGCATTTGTTTAAATAATTTAATGAATTGTTTCTGTTTTCTACATGATTTTTTTTTTTTTTTATTAAATTTTTGTTTCCATTTTGTTTGAAAATTAATTACTTTTGATTTTTCTTTTAATACTAATACGTTAATAAAATTAAATTTAAATTT
>QOCX01000121.1:435223-482709 GCA_005959815.1 Sarcophaga bullata
GTTTTTCTTGATTATGTATGATGATGTTTATGATGATGATGATGATGATGATGATGATGATGACTATGATATTGAACGCTCGGTGATGATGATGATGATGATGATGTCTGTCCAATGGAATATTATGGCTTTGCTTTTTTGGCTATTATTGCAAAATTTTTGTTGGTATTTGGAAAACAAAAATCAAAATGTGGTGTCAACGTGGGATCTTTTAATGCTGATTTTAACGCTGTTAATGATGCAAATGATGACAACAACAACTATACCTGATGCTGTGTATGTTTTTGGTGTGATATTTTATTTGGATTTTTATTGCGTATGCCGTCCGTCGTTTCGTCCACTTTTGCCGTGCTTGACGTTATTTGTTGTGATGCCGATTGACGCGCTGTCCCGATGCCATTACATCGTAAACATGGATGTTTTTTTTTTCTTTTTTTCTCTGTTTTTTCTTTTTTCTTTTTTTTCTCTCTTTCTTATATGTTTTTTTGAACGATGACCAAAACGAAATGAAAAACAAATTCAACCATTCTCAACCATCACCTACCAAATCGACCCAATAACCATAAATTTCTCAAATCCACAACACCATGCTCCTCTGCTCGAATAAACGAAAACGTCTCTGCGTCTCGTCCCGTAACAACTCTTCAAACAAATGAATAACAACAACGCGTGTCCTGTTGCTGCCCTCGAAAAATGAAACAAAAAATCGTAACGAATTTCGAAAAACACCACCAACGTTATTCACATGCAATATCGTCTGAACTTTTGGTCTTGAATGTTGACAAATCACAGACAGCAAAGCCCGTCATACAAGATGATGCTGATGGCCACTTGATTTATCACTCTGGCGATATACTTCATCACAGATGTTCGTGACATTTTTTTTGTTTTTTTAATTTTTTTTCCTATTCCTATGTTTTTTTTTTACTATATTTCCATTTTCCGTAATATATTTAGGACAAATGAGAGAGTTACACACACTTTGCAAAAGACCCAATACTAATAAGTACCCACAGAAAATATTTTCCAGGAAAATAATACAAAAAAAAATTCAATTTTTCTTATAAGAATTTTAAATTAAATTTTCAATTTTAATTTCCTTTGATTTTATCTCTTAAATTCCATTTATAGTTCCCTTTAAGCGCGTTGTAGCTTTTGAAAATTTTAATTTCTAATTTCTATTTTTTTTTTTTAATTTATGTTTTTGAAAAAGAATATGAGAATTACAATATTTTTCAATATTTTCTTAAAAGCTTTTTAAGCTTTAAAAAATTTGCAAATTTTTTTCTAAAAAATTTTACATTTTTATTTCAATTTTCCTTATTTATTGTTAAAACAAATGCGCTTAGTTTCCTTATTTAGTTTTCAAATATTTTTTCTTAAAATTTAAAATTTGCAAAAAAAAAAAAGAAAAATTCCTTTGTTTTTCCTTCTAATTTCCTATTTTATTTCTCTTAAGTATTTGCAAACAATTTTAATAAGACCGTAGTTTTTCTTATTCCGATTTCTCTCAATATATAGTATGTACTCTTATTATATTTTAGTCCAAATGTCCTACATACGTACATATATATATACAATCACTATATATATGTATATATACAAATAAAATCAGGTTTTATTAATTTTAAAAATTAATCTACAAAAAATTATTTAATTTTACTTTAAAGGTTTCAAGAGCATTGTTAGTTTTTACTCAATGATTTGTTTTCTATGGAATTTCAGATAAAATCATGGCCACTCTGGGTGAAGGTACATTTGGACGTGTTGTTAAGGTCAAGGATATGGAAAGGTTTGTTGTTGTTTTATTATTCAATTTTTGTTTTTTAAATTTTATTAACTTTTGCTTTTGTTGTTTTGTTTTAGGGACTTTTGTATGGCCTTAAAGATCATTAAAAATGTTGAAAAATATCGTGAAGCTGCCAAATTGGAAATTAACGCTTTAGAGAAAATAGCACAAAAGGATCCAAATTGTGAACAGTAAGTAGATGAAAAACTAAATATCAATGCTCTGCGAAAAAGATGATAGAATTATCGACGAATTAAAGAACAGAATTTTCGGATTTCGTCAGAAAGCCGCATGAGTTCTAAGTTATGGAAGTACTGTAGGGTTAGTTTCTCTATTGGTCTCTTGAGAAGGTTTAATATTCACTTCAAGATAATATGCTTGGAAAAGTTTCCTTTTTTTATTTGGCGCCTGTAAGCCACTTTATGTTCTAAGTTGTAAGACATTCTACTGGAGAAATATCACTTTTTAGACTACGCGCTAGAGAAGCGTGCGATTCTCTACGAAAAAAGAAGAAATTTCATTGTGCAATATTCTACCCAAGGAAAGTCGAATTTAAACTACACTCATGAACCCACTGAAAGCAAGAAGAAGTTTCAGGTTTCATTAAAAAGTTACTCTGTGTTCCAAGTTGTGAGATATTCTATCGGAGGAATGCCAAATTCGAACCACTTACATAGACCTACTGAATGCAAGTTCACTGATTTATTAATCTTATGTTTCGGAGCAATTCTTTAGCTGCCAAATTATGCGAGTTTACCACTCTAAACTTTTTATGGCAATATGTTCAACAATTTCTCCGGGTAATGCTGGAAAAGTTCATGAAACACATCCAACTCAGAGTAAATGGCAAGCATTAATCTGCTTCCCCAGATAAACTTCTCATTTACTTTTACTAATTAAATTTTAAAATCCATTTGAAATGGTTCCTTTACGATACTATGCAATTGCATACTTGATTCGTTCTTGCAGTATTTCTGATAGAACCACCTTTCGCATCTCACTTGAAATTTATTTTCTCGTTTGTTCAGAATAAGTTTAAAATTCATTGGCGTAAGTAGAGAGTTGCGTATATGAAAAACTAATCTCGATTTTGACGAAATCGTTTACACCATTTTGTAAAAAGAGAGTGCGCAATTGTGTTTTAAAAATTATATTCTTTAATTAAAATGTCTTCGTTTTTGATTAAAGATTTAATTAAGAAATTATTTTATTTTATTAATTATTTTTCCTAATTGTTTTCAGTTTGTGCGTCAAAATGATAGATTGGTTCGATTATCACGGACATATGTGCATTGCTTTTGAAATGTTAGGTTTGAGTGTTTTCGATTTCTTGGTAAGTTTCTGTAAATTATTCAATTTTTTTTTAATTACTATGTCTGTCCTTTTATGATTTTTATTCTTTCATTTTTAATCTTATAATTTTTGTTAAATAAAAATTAAATTTCAATTTCATTCTTAGCGTGAGAACAACTACGAACCATATCCACTAGAACAAGTGAGACACATGGCCTATCAATTGTGCTATTCTGTGAAATTTTTACATGACAATCGTTTAACGCACACAGATTTAAAGCCTGAAAATATATTATTCGTTGATTCAGAATATACCACACACTATAATCATAAGATTGTAAGTTTGTACTTGAAATTTTTCTTTTATTTTTCGAAGTGGTTATGATTAAAATTCTTTAATTTTTTTTTTTGTTTTTGTTTTTTTTTTAGAATCGTGAAGTAAGACGTGTTAAGAATACCGATGTTCGTCTTATTGATTTTGGTTCAGCTACCTTTGATCATGAACATCATAGTACCATAGTATCGACACGTCATTATCGTGCGCCAGAAGTTATACTCGAATTGGGTTGGTCCCAACCATGTGATGTTTGGTCTATTGGGTAAGAGGTTAACAAATAATAATTAGCACAGCGAGCCAAATGACAATATGATTTCTGTTTTCTCCATTTGCAGCTGTATACTCTTTGAACTATATTTGGGCATTACATTATTCCAAACGCATGACAATCGTGAACATCTTGCCATGATGGAACGTATATTAGGACAGATACCATATCGTATGGCACGGTAATGTATAAACTTAACATGCTTTTATTATTTATGGGCGCAGTTTACTTCATGAAATTCGATTAACCTATAGCAATCATGTTCTTTACAGCAAAACCAAAACAAAATATTTCTATCATGGTAAGTTGGATTGGGATGAAAAGTCATCGGCCGGTCGTTATGTGCGTGATCATTGTAAGCCACTATTTAGATATCAAATGAGTGACAGTGAAGATCATTGTGAATTATTTGATTTAATTAAGAAAATGTTGGACTATGAACCATCACAACGTGTTACGTTAGGTAAGTGCGTTGTTTTTCTTGTAAAAATAATCACAATTTTTTTTTGTTTTTAAAAGGTAACTTATTTTGTATGTTGTTCGTTAAGTACCTACTTATTCTATGTAAATGTGATACGTATTTGTTTTTAAATGATTAACTTTATTCGAAATGAAAATAAAAGTCTGTTGTCACAAAATTCGACACATTCAAGGAAAAAAAGAAACTGTTTGGTTACACGAATAAGTGAAAATAAATGGCAGACGTTTATCCAACGAAATATCCTAAAAAGTTCGCCATTAACACAAGCCATTTGAGAAAGGATTGAGGTCCTTGTAACCTCATTCCGTATTCTCTGTGAATTCAAAATCAATTTTTAATTAAGGTCTTGTCTTGTTGCTTAATGTTGGTTCCTATAAAGTTAATAACAATTCGTTTGTCCATGTGAACTTTGAAAATTTCTTGTTTCATGTATCGTTTGCCAAATTCTCATTTTTTTTTCTTCGTTCTCAACTTATCAGGTAAGTTTGCTCACGGACACAAATGTAAGTTTGTTTCTTCTGTTGAATGTTGGTCTGCCGAAAAAAAATGAGAATATTTGGCTGGAATTGCATTTTTGCATTCAACAAAAACGTAATAATTTTCTGTTCAAAATAAAAATTTCAATTACACTGCCCAGCACGTTTTAATTTTCCTGAAATATTCAAGTGATTTTCAATATATTAATAATTTACGCTACTATGCTGTAAAATCAATTTAAGAAATTCGTTTACAAAGAAAATTTTTAACTGTCTTGTAAGACGTAAACAGCTTATAAGACGCAAGACGATTTACCAGCCCCTTTTTATGAATTGTAAAATAAATTTTGTTCGCTAATCCGTATTGAAAGCTATAATGCCATATAAAATACGTTTTCGTTTTTAGAAAATATTGCCAAAATAATTTAATTTTTTTGCATAAATTATAGCCATTAAAATTCCTATAAGAAAACACTTAATTTTATAATTTTTTTTTATGTGAGCCAATAAACACGTCAGTGTTCTAATGCCTATGGCCGTAACAGGCAGTAAATTTTTATACACGTTCGAGGGCAATGTAAACATTAGCTACCCTGAAAGTTATTTTGATGCAAAGCGTAGATCGGCCGTATACAAAATGCCACGTCTTTGTTTTTACTGTTGCCACACCCCGTTCTGCGTCGCTAAGGTTCAAGTTTTGTAAGATTCAGGAAGCTATTGTGCAGTTTTAAGCCAAAGAGTCTGGTATTGAATAAGCAATTACAAGCTAACTGTCGTAAGAAACGTATGTGTAAGTTGAAACGCGTAAGATCAGAAAGATGCCTGTATTGGGCAAGTACACTACACACTTTGCGTGTAAACTATCCCGCGTAGCCATGCAAATCTTTTCATTTTCACCGCTATTTTAACTCTTCAGTTATACCATCAAGAATAAAAGATCTAGGAGTGTCTATTCTTCTTTAAAATACTGTGTTGTGGAGTGTTAACGAGATCGTACAAGCTACCAGAAGAAATACCGTGAAAATCACGATTGAGAAAATCCACAATACGGTATATTGGTATGGGTGCTATCTTATGAAATGATCGTCGGCTAAAGGTACGTAAGCTAGTTGAAACGCAAGGCTTTTAAGCAAAATTAAAGATAAGGAAGACCAGTGCTTCATTTTCTCTCAATATAATACACAGCGTTGTGAAGACCTTGCTTTTTTTTTTTGAAAATTTTTTACCGCAAAGAACTGAAATTTTTTGTACAATTATAACCGTGAACAAGACATGCCCGAAATAAAGAACCAACAGTCGAATCTGTAGACTGGATTGTAAGAAGAGTCGCCGAATAAAACGAACACATTTCCATCTGCAGGCAAGGTTATATTGTTTGTTTGTTTGAGGTGCATAAGGAATAATTTTAATTGATTGCCTTAAAAAAAGAGAAATAATCAATGACGAGTGCTATATTGCCAAACTTTTTTTGCATTTAAGTAATGAGAGTCCTCCGCCCTTCATTTGGCAACAAATAAAGTGTTGTTTCATTATAACAGTTGCCTATCGAGACTATTAAATATTATTGGGAAAATGTTATCAATTTGGTAGGAGGTTATGTTAAGGAATCAATCCTTTTTTCCCAAATTTGTTGGGGTTTTTTCTTTGTTGCTAGCTAGGTTGGCTCATTTAGACAACGTTCTCGTATAATAAAATCTTTTTCCTTTACATTCGAATAAAGGTACAAATGAGAACGAACAACAAACAATTGGTTGCCCTATAATAATAATATTCTGTGGAAAACTGTCTTAATTTACTAATGTTTTGTTATTTTCTTTAAATTTTCTTTATTTTCCATGAAATTATAGGTGAAGCTTTACGTCATCCATTCTTTGATAAACTCCCACCACATCAGCGTGTAGGTGATGCAGCCTCAAAAGTAATGCAACCCGCCTCGTCTGGCAGCAGCAGCCGTGAACGTTCGCACAGTTTATCAAGATGAGAATTGGCACGATTTGGTTATTATTAATTAATAACGACAAATTATTTTTTTTTCTTTTCACTTTCATTTTCATTTTTTTTTTTTCATTTTCTTATTTGTTTCGTTATTTCTAATGCCACATATACCTTACAACAGCAACAAACAAACAAAAACAAAAAAAAAAAAGAAAACAATTTCTTTCTTAAATCAGAACAACAACAAAATATATTTCATAAAAAAAAATTTTATTTACAAAAAGAAAATAAATGGAAACAGAAACAGAAACAGAAAAACAGAAAACAAACTCAACAATACTGCTACAAATTAAACTAAACAACAAACACACAGCAAACTGATATGCCAATCAAATTGCTGCTAAAAAAAAAATAAACAGAAAAATGCAGCAAACTCTTATACAACAAAGTAATATAAGGAAAGGATTTACTTATACAACAACAACAACAACAACACACATATAAAAACTTAATTTTGTAAGTTTTCTCTTTTTTTTTAAACACAATAACAACAAACAACAAAACAAAAAACTATAATTATGTAGAATAGTTTAAATATTTTAAAAAAATTTATTAAAAAAAAAACAAAAAACAAAAAAGAAACTTTTTACAAGAGTTTACATACAACAAAATATTGTATCCTTAAACAAACAATGTTTAAATTTCTTGTCAAGGAGTTACTTGTTGAAACTTAACATTTCATTTAAATGTGTCTCTCTATCATGAGAACAGGAGATTATTTAAAAAAACTTTATAAATTTTGTTGAACTTTGGAAATGTGTTAACTTTGAAACTCCTTTGAAACTCCTTTAGTAATATTTCTAATACAATGTAAATTGAAATGTTATTTTATTATAAAAAAAAAAAAGAAAATATAATGATGATAACAATAATATGTTTAAGTTATAGGAGCTCTTTTCTTTAAATATTCTTAATGTACGTACGTTTGTTGTACTATTTAAATTAGTTTAATTAACAAAATAATTTTATCCTTGAGACATGAGAAAAAATACTTAAACCCACCTCCCCACCTATAATGAGAAAAACTTATTTTTTTGTTTTTAAATTTTATTTTCAATTTTCTTTATTAGAAATTTAAGTCATATTCCTTTTTTAATTCTCTGTATACCTACCGTTGCTCTTGTAAAGAAACATACTTTTATTGTCATTAAATATTGATTTTCTATAAAATAATAACGCTGCATTAGAGTTATGAATTATTTTCTTTAAATTCTCTTTTCTTTTTATGTTTTATTTTGTTCATTATTAGAATTATTTTTTTTATTTTAGTTTTTAATTCTAATTCTGATTGTATATTCAAATTTAGCTTTATGGTTGTAAAAAAGAAAACAAACTTTTAATTGAAGTTACATTTTAGACTTTTCAAAATATTAAAATAAAATTAAAGTGTAAAAAAAAAACAAATCAATCAAGAAAATTTACTTTTGATTATTAGCGATGAAATTCGGGTTTAAAAAATTATTTAAAATTTAAACTTACTTACTATGACACTGTAGCTAAAAAATAAAACTGAGAATATTTATTTCAGTATTTTGGATGAGAATCTTTGATTTTAAATACTAAATTTCAATTTATATTAATTTATTTATTTTCGAAATAGATATCGAAAAATAAATAGTGGATCGATTATGGCCTATAATTGAACATTAATATTTCCTTTGTCCATTGCTAAAAATTTATGACAATCAACATTTTATAATTTCACGTGGAAACCGTCTTTTTGTCTTTATTTAGTCGCCAGCATCAATGCAATTAAAGTCGATTTGTAACCTATAATCTTACCATCGAACGACATTGATGGTTTAGTACCACTTAAAAGAATAGTACCACTTCTGAATAGTGACTGCTAACGAAACTATTTAAATATTTAAAAATAGATTTCAATAGCTCAGATATTTTTAAAACTTTTTTGTAGCATAATTTGCTAAGTGATCACATTGGATCGCAGTACTATAAATATAAATGATTTTTTCTATCGAAAAGAATGCACCAAACGGAGTTATTCCAATTTGTGAAGGTTTTTGATTTGGAATCAATAACCATGACTTAATAATTATCAATTATTTTGTGTAGTAAGCAGTAACAGTAAGATACACACTGATTATGCATATATTCTAAGGCGAAAGCTTTAATAAGTCTCTTTTTTTAAAATATTCACTTGATGTAGGAAAAAAACTTTTATTGGAATATGTTTCGAACAATAAAATACAATATTTGTCATTTGTTTGTCATTTGTTTAACCGAAATTCTTCATAATGTCGTCGAAAATCCAAAAGTAATCAAAATTGAGTTTTTGATTGATTATGATGCTATGATTATGGTTATTTAACATATTTCTACCAATTTTTAGAATTTTGTGACCAAAAATAACGGTTTTATTATATCAATAGTTCAAAATGACGTACCATAGTACCATACCATGAAGTATTCCTTATTTCATAACGTTTTTTACTTCTCCTATAAAATTAGAAAAAGTGATGTTACGCGTACTTATTAAATTAATACAAATTTCACTTTAATTTCTGATTTAAACATTTCTAATCAATTAACGTACTACAGAAGAGAATTAGAACGTTGACAGAGAAACAAGCATTTCAAGTACTTCTGCAATTCACCACATAAATGCAGCAATACTATTTTAAAAGGCTTGGAAAGTGTAATTAAAATTCCACTTTATTATTGGTTTCTAACCAACTCTTAGAATTTTGGAAAAGAATTAGAATCTAGTGTTCACTTAGGCATTTGAAGTGGTGCTTGAAATAAATGTAAAGCTTTTTAAAAGGACTTGGATGAAAAATCAAATGTTTTTTGCAATTTTAAAACTGCAATCAAAACAAATTCTCTGTTTGTATTGTTTTATTTTAGATTCTAAAGTCTAACATCTTTTTCTGTTTTAAAAGTTTTCTATCTTAATAAAATTTAATAAAAATATTAAAAAAAATAGAAAGAGCTCCTTTAATATATGTTAACTAACTAACCTATATTGGTTTTTAGAATATAAATTATTTTTAGTTTTCTTATAAACATGTAGTTATTGTGTTACGATTTTAAACAATTTCAATGCTGTGTGTGTGTTTAGTATTTTCCTCTCTTATTTTCCTATTAAATAGTCTTTGTCTACTACTTACAAACAAAGTTTTATTTTTTTTTCTTCTTAATTTTTAAAGTGATTTGTCTAAAACTTAAGTTTTATTTTAAAATTTTATTAATTAATAAAAACCAAATCGTTTGTGTACAATGTTAGTTAGTGTTATAGAAATTAACACAATGAAAGAAACCTCCTTTTTTATTGTATCATTATTAAATTAAAAATAATTTCAGTTTATACAATATAAAATTTTAGTTTCAACTTAAAAAGCACATTTTTATTTAAAATAAAATAAAAAAAAACTTTAATTACAATTATGACAATATTTAGCTAGTTTTATTACATTATAAAAGAAAAAAAAAAAGAATTGAAATTGTCTGGTAAGATTAAAAAAAGAAGTTTTTTAACTAAAATTTTATATTGTATGGAAAGGAAACATTTTTTTTTATAATTTTGTTTAAAATCATAAGAACAAAATAAAATAATTTCTAATAATAATAAAAATAAATAATAACCTCAAGAAATCGTTAAACAACATTTATTAACAACAAAAAATATGAAGAACGTAAACAATTTTGTAAAAAGTTTATAGAAAATAGAATGAAATTATAAATAAAAATAAAAAATATTCAGCTGCTGAGAGGAGACTGACTGACTGTCTAAATTCATATACATAAACATAAAGCAGCAATTAATTATGAGTTCATTGTTTATATATTTTACTTATTAAAATTAAATACAAAAAAAAAGCAAAAAACAAAAGAAAACTTAATTGATGATTCTTCTTAAACTCTATTTAAAATACTAAAAACAGCAAATGAAATGTAATTTTTAAGTTTAGTGAATTGTTTTTAACACAAACTATGTAAACAAAACAAAACAAACAAAAACTCAAATTTCATTTTGTTTATTTATATGCATAACATATACTACTACATATATGTATAAATAAGCACTTAAGGAAAATTAAGTTATAATTTCAATTAGTTAACACAAAAACAAACATTTTTATATACAAAACCAAAACAAAAAAAATATTTCATTTTTAGCAAAAACCAGCAACATTACATAATTAAATATTTTATTTTTAATTTGAATTCAAAAACAAAAACTAAAACAAAAACAAAAACAAAAAAAAACTATTGTCATAAAAGTTAAGAACATAAAAAATATTCTTTAAAAAAAAAAAAATAAATAAAAATAAAAAACAAAAAAACTTTATTGTTTAAGTTTTGAAATACTTTTAGTTTTATTATTTAAAATATTTTTTTGTTTAATTATTAATTAAATACAAAAAAAATGAAGAAAAAATTAAAAAAAAACAATCTTATGCTTATGATTTCAATGCATATACATCGTACATATGTTTGGTAACTACTTACTATTTAGCTCAAAAACAAATTTTATTAAAAAAAAAAAGAATTAATTAACACACCCTTATAAAAAAAGAGAAAGAATCCATTTTTAAACTTAATTACATTAATTATATATAATCTTACTTATCAGCGTATAATGTTTTTAATTTTGTATTTAATTTATACCTTGCACACACAAAAAAATCATCAATCTTTCTCTCTATTAAACTCAAAATAAAAAACAATAAAAAAAATTAAAAAATTAAAATTAAATTAAATTTTAGTTTTAAATTTAAAACAAAAATGAAATTGATTGAGGCACTGTAAAAGGTAATCAGAATTCTTTTTTTAATTGGAACTACATTTTATATTTGGTTGATTCCAACAATCGGTCAGTACGTACATGAATGTGTGTGTGTGTGTTTTTTTCTTGTTTGAATTTTTTTCCTTTAACGTTAAAAATCGTATTTAAAAAATTTGATAGAGACGTTAAAGCGCACTTTTAGGCTTAAGCCAAAAAATGCAAAAATTACATGCAGCAAAAGTGCTGTGCAGTAAATGTTGCATGCAGCATTTCCATTTCGTTCATTCGCCAACAATTGTCAAATACTTTCAGGCATATAAGAACTTTAACATGAACATGAACACCCTGTGTTGCTATGGAGGGTTGCCATTTCCCAATTAATACTTCAAACCCCTAAAATATGTTTAACAAATCCCAAATTTTTTCATTAAAAACTTCATTTCCTTCCGGTTTAGGAAAAAATTTTTTGTTGTAAAAAATTTAAAATTTAAATTTGCATCGTAAAATTTAAAAAAAATTTTTTTTTCAAAAATTTGCGGATATTTTCCGTGCAGTAATGGCTGCATGAAAAATGAATGCAGCATTTTTACTGCATGCAGCACAAAATTTTGCTGCATGTAAAATTTTAATCATTTTGACTTAAGCCTAAAAGCGTGCTCTATAAATCCTATTTTTTTAAAACTTCATCCAATTTGAGGATTTTTTTTGTCTTTTTTTTTTAAATTTAAAAAAAATCTTCTTTCTATTTGGATCCTTTGTTTGGACTACAGTTTCAATATAACCCACCTCTCAATGTTCCACAATGCCCTCAACCTCCCTAAACGAGTAACAAATGGGAGTGGCATGTAACTTTGCAAATATTAAAGAAAAGAAGAAATGGGCGTGGCAAATATTATAAGAAAATGAAAGTCCGTCCTCTTAGCTGTTTTTTGATACCAAATTTATGGCAATTGATGGCCGTATAAGCAAAGTTTTAAGCATTTAAATTTAATTTTGTTAAATATTTATAAGTGGGCGTGGCAAATATAATAAAATTACGCCCAGAATGAAAGAAGACGTTCCGACCTTTCATTTGATACCAAATTTATAAAAATTGGTGCTCTACGTACAAAGTTATAAGAAGTTAAAGAAAATATTTTGTCAACGACACACACACACACAAAAATTTTTCTGAAAATTTCATGTCAAAATTATTTGGTGTTTTACCAGGCGAACAGAATTGAATAGCAAGGGGGTGTTTGGCAAAATATTTTCTTTAACTTCTTATAACTTTTTAACGAAGACACCAATTTTCATAAAATTGGTATCAAATGAAAGCTACAAACACGGACTTTCATTATCAATGTAAATATTACAAATTTTGCCACGCCCACTTTAAGATATTTAAGCAAATTAAATAGTGAAATCTTTATAACTTTGCCTGTTTAACATCTATTCTCATAAATTTGATAGCAAACGAGAGCTAAGAACCTAAACTTACATTATCTTCTAACATTCAGTAGTACCACGCCCACTGAACCATGTTTAGATAGATTAACTGTAAATTCTTATAACTTTGCCTATTTAGCGTCTAATTTCGTAAATTTGAAAGCAAACGAAGAAGAAGACGTGGGCGGGGCAAACAATATAAAAAGATGAAAGTCCGGCTTCTTAGCTTTTATTTGATACCAAATTTATGGCAATTGATACTGTATAAGTAAAGTTTGAAGTATTTAAATTAAATTTTGTTAAATATTTATAAGTGGGCGTGACAAATATATTAATATTTACGCCCAGAATGAAAGAAGACGTTCCGACCTTTCATTTGATACCAATTTTATAAAAATTGGTGCTCTACTTACAAAGTTATAAGAAGTTAAAGAAAATATTTTGTCAACGACACACACACAAAAATTTTTGTGAAAATTTCATGTCAAAATTATTTGGTGTTCTACCAGGCGAACAGAATTGTGTAGCAAGGGGTTATTTGGCAAAATATTTTCTTTAACTTCTTATAACTTTATAGCGAAGGCACCGATTTTTATAAAATTGGTATCAAATGAAAGCTATAAACACGTACTTTCATTATCAATGTAAATATTACGAATTTTGCCACGCCCACTTTAAGATATTTAAGGATATTAAATGTAAACTCATATAACTTTGCCTATTTAGCATCAATTTTCATAAATTTGATAGTAAACGAAGGCTAAGAACTTAAGCTCACATTTTCTTCTAACACCCAGTAGTGCCACGCCCACTGGACCATGTTTAGATAGATTAACTGCATTAGCTTTTAACTTTGCCTATTTAGCGCCTAATTTCATAAATTTGGTAGCAAGCAAAAGAAAAAGAAAAAGTGGGCGTGACAAATAATATAAGAAAACTAAGTGCGGCTTCTGAGCTTTTATTTGATACCAAATTTATGACAATTGATGCCGTATAAGCAAAGTTTAAAGCATTTAAATTTAATTTTGTTAAATATTTATAAGTGGGCGTGGTAAATATAATAATACTTACGCCCAGAATGAAAGAAGACGTTTCTACCTTTCATTTGATACCAATTTTATAAAAATTGGTGCTCTACGTACAAAGTTATAAGAAGTTAAAGAAAATATTTTGTCAACGACACACACACACACAAAAATTTTTCTGAAAATTTCATGTCAACATTTCTGGTGTTCTACCAGGCGAACAGAATTGAATAGCAAGGGGGTGTTTGGCAAAATATTTTCTTTAACTTCTTATAACTTTATAACGAAGGCACCGATTTTTATAAAATTGGTATCAAATGAAAGCTATAAACACGTACTTTCATTATCACTGTAAATATTACGAATTTTGCCACGCCCACTTTAAGATATATAAGCAAATTAAATATAAGCTCTTATAACTTTGGCTGTTTAGCATCAATTTCCACAAATTTGATAGCAAACGAAAGCTAAGAACCTAAACTCACATTTGCTACTAACATACGGTAGTGCCACACCCACTGATTCATGTTTAAATAGATTAAACGTATTAGCTTGTAACTTCGAACGTATTAAAGAGGAATAAGATGAAAAAGAAGAAGTGGGCGTGGCTGATGGTATAAGAAAATGAAAGTCCGGGTTCTTACCTTTCATTTGATACCAAATTTATAACAATTGATGCCGTAAAAATAAAGTTTTAAGCATTTAAATTCAAATTTCATCAATATCTATAAGTAGGCATGGCAAATATAGTAATATTAACGCCTAAAATGAAAGAAGACGTTCCTACCTTTCATTTGATACCAAATTTATTAAAATTGGTGATCTACGTACAAAGTTATAAGAAGTTAAAGAAAATATTTTGTCAACGACACACACACACACACAAATTTTTTGTGAAAATTTCATGTCAACATTTTTTAGTGTTTTACCAGGCGAACAGAATTGTATAGCAAGGGGGTGTTTGGCAAAATATTTTCTTTAACTTCTTATAACTTTATAACGAAAGCACCGATTTTTATAAAATTGGTATCAAATGAAAGCTACAAACACGTACTTTCATTCTCAATATAAATATTACGAATTTTGCCACTCCCGCTTTAAGATATTTAAGCATATTAAATGTAAGCTCTTATAACTTTGACTGTTTAGCATCAGTTTCCACAAATTTGATAGCAAACGAAAACTAAGAACCTAAACTTACATTTTCTATTAACATACGGTAGTGCCATGCCCACTGGACCATGTTTAGATAGATTAACTGTAAACTCTTATAACTTTGGACGTATTAAAGAAGAATAAGATGAAAAAGAAGAACTGGACGTGGCAGATGGTATAAGAAAATTAAAGTCCGGATTCTTACCTTTCATTTGATACCAAATTTATTAAAATTGCTGCTCTACTTACAAAGTTATAAGAAGTTAAAGAAAATATTTTGTCAACGACACACACACACATCAATTTTTCTGAAAATTTCATGTCAACATTTTTTGTGTTCTACTAGGCGAACAGAATTGTATAGCAAGGGGGTGTTTGGCAAAATATTTTCTTTAACTTCTTATAACTTTTTAACGAAGACACCAATTTTCATAAAATTGGTATCAAATGAAAGCTACAAACACGGACTTTCATTCTCAATATAAATAATATAATTTTTGCCACGCCCATTTTAAGATATTTAAGGATATTAAAAAGAAACTCTTATAACTTTGCCTGTATAGCATCAATTTTAATAAATTTGATAGCCCACGCAAGCTAAGAACCTAAACTTACATTTTCTTCTAACATTCAGTAGTGCACGCCCACTGGACCATGTTTAGATAGGTTAACTTTAAACTCTTATAACTTTGCCAATTGAGCGCCTAATTTCATAAATTTGATAGAAAACGAAAGAAGAAGAAGCGGGCGTGGCAAATAATATAAGAAAATGAAAGTCCGTCTTCTTAGCTTTTATTTGATACCAAATTTATAACAATTGATGCCGTAAAAATAAAGTTTTAAGCATTTAAATTCAAATTTCATCAATATCTATAAGTGGGCATGGCAAATATAATAGTATTAACGCCTAAAATGAAAGAAGACGTTTCTACCTTTCATTTGATACCAAATTTATAAAAATTGCTGCTCTACTTACAAAGTTATAAGAAGTTAAAGAAAATATTTTGTCAACGACACACACACAAAAATTTTTGTGAAAATTTCATGTCAACATTTTTTGGTGTTCTACCAGGCGAACATAATTGAATAGCAAGGGGGTATTTGGCAAAATATTTTCTTTAACTTCTTATAACTTTTTAACGAAGACACCAATTTTCATAAAATTGGTATCAAATGAAAGCTACAAACACGGACTTTCATTATCAATGTAAATATTACAAATTTTGCCACGCCCACTTTAAGATATTTAAGCAAATTAAATATAAGCTCTTATAACTTTGCCTGTTTAGCATCAATTTTCATAAATTTGATAGCAAACGAAAGCTAAGAACCTAAACTTACATTTTCTACTAACATACGGTAGTGCCACACCCACTGGACCACGTTTAAATAGATTAAATGCATTAGCTTATAACTTTGCAAGTATTGTTGAAGAAGAAGAAGTGGGCGTGGCAAATAATATAAGAAAATTATAGTGCGGCGTCTCAGCTTTTATTTGATACCAAATTTATGGCAATTGATACTGTATAAGTAAAGTTTGAAGTATTTAAATTTAATTTTGTTTAATATCTATAAGTGGGCGTGGCAAATATAATAATATTTACGCCCAGAATGAAAGAAGACGTTTCTACCTTTCATTTGATACCAATTTTATAAAAATTGGTGCTCTACGTACAAAGTTATAAGAAGTTAAAGAAAATATTTTGTCAACGACACACACACACACAAAAATTTTTCTGAAAATTTCATGTCAACATTTCTGGTGTTCTACCAGGCGAACAGAATTGAATAGCAAGGGGGTGTTTGGCAAAATATTTTCTTTAACTTCTTATAACTTTCTAACGAAGGCACCAAATTTTATAAAATTGGTA
Organism: Sarcophaga bullata; assembly: GCA_005959815.1. Taxonomy (NCBI): domain Eukaryota; kingdom Metazoa; phylum Arthropoda; class Insecta; order Diptera; family Sarcophagidae; genus Sarcophaga; species Sarcophaga bullata. Next base: position 452,089 of record QOCX01000121.1, read on the forward strand.
TCAAATGAAAGCTATAAACACGTACTTTCATTCTCAATGTAAATATTACAAATTTTGGCACGCCCACTTTAAGATATTTAAGCATACTAAATGTAAACTCTTATAACTTTGCCTGTTTAGCATCAATTTTCATAAATTTGATAGCAAACGAGAGCTAAGAACCTAAACTTACATTATCTTCTAACATTCAGTAGTATCACGCCCACTGGACCAGGTTTAGATAGATTACCTGTAAACTCTTATAACTTTGCCAATTTGGCGTCTAATTTCATAAATTTGATAGAAAACGAAAGAAGAAGAAGTGGGCGTGGATAATAATAGAAGAAAATGCTAGTACGGCTTCTTAGCTTTTATTTGATACCAAATTTATGCCAATTGATGCCGTATAAGCAAAGTTTAAAGCACTTAAATTTAATTTTATTAAATATCTAAAAGTAGGCGTGGCAAATATAATAATATTTACGCCCAGAATGAAAGAAGACGTTTCTACCTTTCATTTGATACCAAATTTATAAAAATTGGTGCTCTACGTACAAAGTTATAAGAAGGTAAAGAAAATATTTTGTCAACGACACACACACACACAAAAATTTTTCTGAAAATTTCATGTCAACATTTCTGGTGTTCTACCAGGCGAACAGAATTGAATAGCAAGGGGGTGTTTGGCAAAATATTTTCTTTAACTTCTTATAACTTTCTAACGAAGGCACCAAATTTTATAAAATTGGTATCAAATGAAAGCTACAAACGTGTACTTTCATTCTCAATATAAATATTACGAATTTTGCCTCGCCCACTTTAAGATATTTAGGCAAATTAAATGTAAGCCCTTATAACTTTGGTTGTTTAGCATCAATTTTCATAAATTTGATACCCAACGAAAGCTTAGGACCTAAACTTACATTTTCTTCTATCACCCAGTAGTGCCACGCCCACTGGACCATGTTTATGGTTTTTTATGTTTTCTTTCATTTCCTTTTATTTGTTATTGTCTATTTCCGCTTATTTCATGTGGGAGGGCGGGCGTTAACGTTTAAGGGGAAGTGTTTAGAATCAACAAATTCGAATTTAAAGAAAATTTTTTGCTTTTGCTTTTCAACAAATGTCTTGTTGTTTCACTGTTTGTCAATTTAAAAAAAAATTGTGTTAGGCTTAGGTTGTTGAGTCCACAGGCAAAATCACACGGTGGTCCATATGGCCCATTGTATTACCCAGTGTGAGGTAAGCCTGCTTGTCATTATCCACTAATGAATGGTGGATGGTGAACCACCAGAATGAAAGTCCGGATGTAACCGGCCAGTATCCTTAGTCATACATTCATCACAATGTCCAAATCTTTAAATGTTCTTCTGTCTCCCAAAACCAATGACGTCTGTCGAGGAGTGTAAGTGTTGCATTGATTAAATTTAATTTTTGAAGCATTTTATACTTACCTTTAAAATCAAGCCTTGCAAATATAATTTCATTTGTTTTGTTTTAAGTTTATTAATCTTTTTGTTTTGAATTTTATTGAATTAAAACATGAATGCCATTTTTTTGTTCATGCATTTTTTTATTTTATTTTGTTTTGTTTTCTTTTTTTGATCTTTTTTTTTTGTTTCTTTACATAAATTTAATAATTTTTCAAATCGTTTTGCTTTGTTTTTTTTTCTTCTTCTTTTAATTTCTTTTTTTTTGTTTAAAGACTACTTATAAATAAGTTATGCTTGTTTGTTCACAAAACTTTATAAATACATACACAATTGAAATAATAATAAAAAAAACAACTATAAAAACAAACAAATTTTCTTTTCTTTTAATATAGAAAAGTTTAGGGGGTTTAAAGTGAAATATCCACGCTCGAAAGGAAACGGACCACATATTATCACTAGCAATTGGTAGAAATTGTTTCTCTGAAACGTTTACTTAGAGGTATTCTTAACTATTTGGACAGTTCAGTAATTTATTTAGCCTTTCTGTGTGCTAAAAACGTAGGTAGAGAGGATGTACAAAATTGCCAGCGCTACTTACACTTTTAAAATTAGGCCAATAAACCACTGACTGGTCTTCTAGGATGCTGGTGTATAACAGGTGAGCGGATATTTCGACACGAAGCGCCCTTATAGGGATCATCGGCTGAGAGAACTGTAAATTGCAGAATCTTGTAGTATCTCATTACGTCGGGGTATGTTGGTCCATTTCACCTTATGTGGACTAAAGAACGAAACATGTGCAAATCATTGAATTTTATTATCAAGTATGTGAGATGATGTCTGAGAAATGTGTTGCAATTGGAATATTATCTTTCGCAATGAAACTCTTTTGGCTTAATGGTACATCAACAAACAGAATTTGCAAAGAAAGTTCGAGAGCTCATAGAAAAATGTTTTGCATTAGCTGGCGGTATAATTGGACCGTACTTCAACAAGAAATATAGAAATCGATGTACAGTACCCAAAATAAACAAATTGCGCTTGGGTGCTGATGCAACATTCCATATACTGAGAAGGCAAATACGGTAAGCAATGAAACTAACTAAGTCCTGTGCCGTAAGATCATTAATCTTGATACCTCTAGACTATTATATATGAGAAGCCAGCCATAATTTTATACCTGAAGGAGTTACAACTGCCGTTGGTAAGAATTGATTTGAAATGCTTGGCAAAATCTTTCAAAATTTGAGTATTCCACACATACAGCGTATCGGCGGCAACCATTTACATGAAATAATCTTTAAAAAGTATATTGAAAGCATAAATATTTCATAAATACTAACATAATTGATCATTACAAACCTTCAGTCAGGATTACGACCTAGTTTCTCACACCACTTATGTTGTGTGTGTTAATTTTATACATGAGTACTTACAGTCGACTTTGAACCATAGATTTTTTGAGAAGCTTTTCATGGCAATTTGTATTTACTTTCAGAGTTTTTGCCAGAAATCTGCTGAGAGGCGGTTGCCGAAGAAATATTTTTTCATATTTTGTTTAGTTGAAGATGTCTAGCCAGGGTTATGAACTGTGGCCGCACCTCTAATAAGCAAACACACTACCTATTAGACTACGGCAACTACATTCATGACAATATTTCATGCATTTTTAGAAAATTGTCAGCGCTTTTTAATTTTAATTATTTTTTAATGTAAATATTCTGTCAAGATGACACCAGCAGACATACGATAGATGGTAGGGATGCTCTTTGGATCGCGGTTACATGTCTCATAATTTATATAACATTGTATATAGGCTTAGCAATACTGTTTAAAAGTCCAATCTTAGTTTTAATGAAGAGCGGGGCGTACAACGATCCAAGCTCGGTATATAAAAGAGGTTCAATGGCCTCGTGTTATAATTTTATGGTGTGGTTATAATTTTGTAACAAACTCCCATAAACTTTTCTCTTCTTTGAACGAACAAAAAAAAACTTTCTTTTAAATAAAATTTAATTTAAAATAAAATAACTAAATAAATAAATAATAACAACAATTAATTTCAAAATTAAAAATTCCTACACAAAAAAAATATAACCGAAAAACACACACATATACATATACAGCTTAATACTTAGTATTCGTACAATAATTGTTAATAATTAAATTAAATTAAAAAACAAATTAATTTATAAACATAGTAAATAATAAGAAATTGAAAGAGATTAAAATAATTTAAGATTAATTACATTTAAGTAGTAATAACAATTGTATTTTAAATTTTAGTTTTTTATATGCTTAAATGCTAAAGAAAAATTTCCACTTAAAATTTAAAAATAATTTGTTTTTAAAACATTTTCAAAAATGTTTTCTTCTAACCATTGATGGTTTTTTTTTCTTTCTTTTCCCAAGGGTTCAAGGTTTGTTAAACAAATTCTATTCAAATTTTTTATTTTTTATTTTTGTTTTTGTTTTGTATTATTTTAACAAGTTTTTGTTTTGTTTTTTTTTCTTATTTTAATTTCATTCTTAAAGGCTAAAAAAGTTTATGATTTTAATGAATAAACAATTTGTATTGTTTTGGTTTAATTTTAAATTTTGCTTTTTTTATTTTTGTTTTTAATTTTAATTATTAAATTTAAGTTAATAATTTTGATTTTTGTTTTTTTTTAATTCGGCAACAAAATGCTTTTAACATTGTGTTCCAATTTATTTTTTTTTGCGATTTTTTATTTATTTTTTATTAAAAACTACAGATTCTTTCGTTTTTATTTTGTAAGCCATTAAGATTTTTTTTTTTGAAGTTATTTAAGGAGAATAAAATCTATTTCAAAATGAAATTTAAAAAAAAAATTTCACAATTTCATTTTATTTTTAAACATAAAATGCAACAAATTTTACGCGGAAAAAAAATAAAAAAATAAATTAAAAAAAAAAATACAAAAACAAACAATATTTACAACTACAACTTAAATTTTGCTGTGCAAAATTGTTTTAAGCGGTTTACATTTGTTTTTCTTCAAATTTTTCTTAAAAAATATTTTGTTTTTTTATATTTTTTTATATGAAAAATATTTTTCTTCTTTCTTCTTCTTTTCATTTCATTATTAATTTGTTTTTGGTGTAAATACATTAAGTTTTGTTTTTCTATTTGAAAAAATATACGGGTTTTCTTTCATTTCCTTCTATTTGTTATTGTCTATTTCCGGTTTTTTTGTATGTGGGGGAGGGCGTTAAAGTTTAAGGGGGTGTGTTTAGAATCAAAAAATTCGAATTTAAAGAAAGTCTTTGTTTATCACTGTTTGTCAATTTAAAAAAAAGGATTTTAATTTTTCTGTTTTTTTTTAATTACAATAACAGTTATCGGTTATCGCTTTGAGTTAAAATATTTGTTTAGAATTACACAAATTGTAACAAGCTTTTTAACGTTCTAATTAACTTTAATTAATGATACTATAATTCTCACTTAATAGATCTGTGTAAACCAAAAGTGCCGTACGTGATGTATGTATGTATTGTAGACAAAATATATTTTTTTTTTTAAATTTAAATTCGAAAATATTCCAACAAAGTATTCCCCAGATACTGCTCATAAGCTTGAAGTTCTTGGATCGAAATCTCGCAACTGAGAGCAAATAGCTATCTCTCATTCAAGCTGATATAATTCTTTTTGTTTTATTGACAGCACTGTCTTTGTGTTCGTGGAATGCCGGCCGGTGGGTCGAAGAACGCTTTGAACATCATTTACAACTTGGTGTGATGAACAAAGTTGTAGTTTGTTGGGCGCCCGTATTATTGTGTGATCACTCCCAAGAGATTGCTGAAGGAGATGGATTCTTAGCAGACTTTCTAGACATAAACAAGAGTCCTATTGTAGCATTAATTAGGCCAGGTATAGTAAACAAAGTTGTAATTTGTTAAGCGCCCGTGTTACTGTTGAATCACTGCGAAGAAATCGTGGAAGGAAATATATTCGCAGTAGACTTCATAAGCACAGTCAAGAGACCTATTTGTAGCATTAATTGGGCAGAGAACCAGGTCGATGACTCGCCCGAGAAGTGCACCAGGCCCAAGTTAGTATACGAAGAGCCTTACAAGTTACGGAAGGCGAACAATTGTGGTGGTAGTGAGGTTTTCTATCGGGAATCATTTTACTGAGATTGCGTTGCATCAGCTGGTTACGTCTTCTGGATGGGACAGAGTGCGTGTAGTCTACACCACGATGAGAGTGAAAGCATTTCATACATACGTGCATAATTGGTCATTACAGCACTTCAGCGCAGATTACGACCTAGTTTCTCGCACCACTTATGGTGTGTGTGTTAATTTTGTATGCATGAGTGACGGAAACCACAGTTTAAAGTCGTCTCCGAACAATAGATTTTTGAGAAACTTTTCATGACAATTTTATTTCTGTACTCTCAGAGTTTCTCAGTTTCTGTGAGGAAGACGCCGAAGGAATATTCTTGTTATATTTCGTTTTGTTTGGAATGTCTAGAGAGGAAGAGCGGCCTAACGTCTAAAACAACTAGACTGCGGCAACCACAATTACAATTGTTCTGTTACCCAAAAACCATTGACATTTGTCCAGTTGTATCGATTCCATTTCCTCTAGATCATGGTAGCTTCTGCAGTAATTCTGCGAGGCAGACTGAACTTGTCAGTGTAACTGCTAATAGCGCGGTATGCCGGTAGAATTTTTGTTGGAATGCGTAACGTTTTCTTATCGAACTCAAGTAGTTTCCTGCTTTTCTCCCGCTGTCTTCTGTTGGCCGCGGTAGTTTTGAAATTCGGCAACCAGGTATGTCGGTCCAACTACGGTTTGTTGAAACCAATAAATTTGGCGTATGGCTCTAATGATGAATGTCTCAAGAGTTGCTACTTTATCAGCATAACTTAATGACTTAACATACTTCCATAAAAATAAATTTAAAAACATTTAATCGCACGAACGAGGGTACTATTGAACAGGACCAATTTTGTAAGTTGACATAAAGCAGGTGCATATAAATGCCTGGAATAGAGGCTCTATTTAATTAATAACTTTTTTACGTTCATGAAGAACGTTAATTCTTGAAATCGTTTACTATAATCATACATTGTAGCGGCAACTTGTTGGTTTAGCACATTTTTTTACTTTTCTTTTCCTTTCTTTCATTTTGTTTTTTTTGTTTTTTTTTTGTTTATCAAATCAATTAAATTAATTACAAAATATTTTCCATGGGTTAATCTACGGCTAATAGTTGTTAAGAGGTAAGAAAAAAATTTTTAAATTTAAATACAATACAATACAATAGTTAGTGGCTACTTGCTACACTAATTGCTACATACAAATATCCATAGGTATTAAAACACCCCATCTCTGAACTGCGTTTCTAAACTCGTTTTTGTTTTTGTTTTTGTTTTTTTTATTCTTAATTTCTTTGTATAACGAGTGTATAACCCTGCATGGACCACGAAAATTGTGGATTGCCATGATTAACGGTTGTTGTAGTTGATGTTGTTGTATTTGTTATAGAACTTGAACTTACCACCGGTTTATTCAAATCCTTTGAGGCGATATGTCATTTGGCGGCCGTTGATGTTGACGTCGTTGACGATAATGAAGATGATGTCGTTGACGACGATGATGATGATGAGGCCGACGATGTTGAATTAGCAATCTGTGAGGCTGTAGATGAGGCTGTTGTTGATGTTTTTGTAGGTGAACTATTCGACGCACCACCCGGTGGTGCCGGTGCTATACGTATGGGTTTGTGCCTGGTTTGTGATGAACCTGTTGTTGTTGAAATAACATTCGATGAGGTTAGACCGGCTATAAGATCATAACCACCGGTACGTGGTATGGGCCGTTTATTGGCTCGATTTGGTGGACTATTCTGATTTTGCGTTGACGATGTTGGTTGTTGCATTTGCTTTGGCGTACCTGTAGTAGTGGCACTAGAGCTTGACGATGTCGTTGATGTAGCTGAAATACGATCCAATTCGGTCATTGCTTCTTGTATAGCTTTTTCAAGTTGGGAATTTAATTTTCGGCTCCTTTGGAATTTTTGTTTTTTTGTTTTTTGGTTTTTTTTTTTGAAAGAGTATATGTATGTACGTATGATTGATTGATTGTTTGTTTGATGAAGTTGATGTAGTTTTTTGTTATTTTTTTTATCGATTTTTTTTTTCATGGATTTTGTAGGAGTTTGGTAGAGAGGGTAGAGAGAGGTAAGAAAATAAAAATAATAAAATAAATAAGTTAAAAAAATTATAGAAAATTATAGAAAATTAAATAGAATTTCAAAAACAAACATTTGAATTTAATTTAAAATATAAAGTAATTAAAATTAAATAAAATTACATTGAAATTTAAATAAATACGAACTAAACATAATATTTACTACCTAATAAATTAAAATTTAAATAAAAATATTTAAAATACAAACATTTATACGATGACACTGTACTTTTTACTCTACAAAATAAATTAAAAAAAAATTTATTATTTTGAACCCGATGTGCTTCGCTACTTCTAACAAAGATTCCTCAAATGAACACATTTAAGGCTACAATTTAAATCAATTTGTAAGTAGTAAGTATTCAGCTTCAATGACCATTTCCCTCCGACTCTATGATCAAATACCTGATTTACTTCCACAACATTTAAGCACTTAACCGAACTACATGATAATTAATACGTTCGTCATATAGAAACTAACACGCCTATTTCACTTACTTAGTCATTTTTAGATCTAGATTGAAGTGACAGAAATACTTACACAAAATTAAGAAATCTACGATAAGTAGAATGAAAATTGTATAGGAAATGCTATGCCTACTAATCTTACTAAGTAAAGAAGCAGACTATACAAACTATGGAGTTCTTAATTAAAATATACAAGAATTAGCAGGCATGCTATGTAGAAACTGTCACGTCCTCTATCCTTATTCTGTTAGTTTTTTGTTCAGCTCTGTGATAAAATAACAGATTTACTTAAAAAAAAACTTTGCGGTATTTTAGCCACGCCCACTACTTTTACTGTGGCAGTCTTATCTCATATTCTGTGACCAAATAGCATGTCTAATTACACGAAACCTATTTCAGATATGTATGAAAACTGTCACTCTTACTAAGTTTACTCTGATTACTCTTACTATGCTTATTCTGACAGTGTTACACAAAAACTGTTTCCGAGATGTACGAAAACTAGCATACATGCTATATTGAAACTGCCACGCCCTACTATTCTTACTTATTCGGACAGCTTTATGTCGAAAGAAGTCGCAGATTTGAAGATAATAGCTTCCATTTGCTCTAAAATATACAATGGGTTGTATGTACGTTGTGTATAAACTGCCACGCCCACTATTCTTAATCTGTCAGTTGTATGTACGTTGTGTAGAAACTGCCACGCCCACTATTCTTAATCTGCCAGTTTTATGAGTAGTATTGTGATAAAGTAGCAGGCTTGGTTATACAAAATTTTGATATTTTGTATGCACGTTGTATAGAGACTGCCACGCCCACAAATCAGTTTCTGTCAGTTTCTTGTCTAACTATACAAAATTTTTACAAATTTTCTTACACAAAATTTTGAGATTCAAGGGCCGTATACTAGGTATTGCAAAATTTTTATAACACTTTAGATATGCTACAGTTCTGCATTCATCTATATATCGAAAGAATTTAGCTTCCGAAAAAAACTTTGTAGAGAGTAAGAGTTGTTCAAGGTTTGATCCTTCATAAATACACGAACCCAATCTAAACTGAACTTGACCTCGTAATTGATCTTAATTTTACGTTATTAGATAGCGTAACAATATATGCTCACTTTCTTGTGTCCTTTTGTGCCTTGTGATGGGCCTCCAAACCTTCAGAGAGACTTTGCAATAAATGTATGGCCATTATTTCGGTATTTGAACGACCACCACCACCGAACCATTGAACCCAAACCGATTCAGTTTGATTATCTAGAATTTTTACCACTTTACCAGGCCAAGCAGGAAAACCACGTGCAGGACCCCAAATTAGTTCACCCACAGAGAATGTACGCTGCAAACTGGCCGCCAAAGCAGGTGAAGAGGAAGGAGATGGCGACACGGGAGTATTATCGGTGGCATCTATCGATTTTACAGCACGGGGTGAATTTTTAAGTGAACGATTTCGCTGGCGACCATTACCAAGTTTCGTTGGAGTCTTTAGTTGGGTCGACTGATATTCCGTATTTGTGTTTAGTGGTGAATTCTGTAGAACCTGTTGCTGTTGCTGTTGCTGCTGAGGTGTTGGTGTACGTGGCGGTGGTGGTGGTGTTATCATAAGCGTAGTTGTGGGAGAGTTTTGTGGTGTATCTATAGTAGAAATACTTTTGAATAAAACAATCACAAAATCTAATATTTTCGAAAGATCTCTTAAAATTTTTGTTTTATTTTTTTTTATTTTGGTGGTTATCGAGGACAAGTAATGAAAATAAGCATTTGGTTGGCGAATATAAAACAAAGGGATGTTGTTAATACATTTATGATAGCATAAAAATACGATGTTATTATAATGCAATGAAGAATCAATCCATGACCATATTTTTAAAAAAATATTCAAAATGAGCACCAAAACCTTATAACATAAGACTTTCCCAAAAACCAATAAATAATATTCATTTCAATATTTTGAAATTTATTTCGACATTTATTGTCTCTAACGGAAAAAATAAAAACGCAATTGATCACTTCCGTTGGCATACAAAGTTATTGTAAATCATGGCTGTTGCTTGTGTGGTGAAAAAAAAACAACATTTTTATTGCCAAATAGGCAATAAATATGTATTGAATGGAATGATTAAGTACATAAATCTGTAATATTATACGAATTTATATACTCATATGTGTAGTTAATAGGCTTATCTATTTATCCGTTGGATATTAAGGTATTTGGAAAAGAGCAAACAAATCCTTCCTTAACCTTAAAGTTTCTTTGAATTTGACACATGACAGCGAAGTAATGTCAAATTGTGAATATGGATTCGAAGTCAATTATCCTTGTGTTTTGATATCTAGTTTGTAGATGGACAGATAATTAGCCCGCAACACTTTAACAGTATTTGGCTGTTGGTTGTAATAAGATAATATGCTATACAAGCACCTACTGTCTTTGGAATCAGCGGTAGGATAAAGCCCTTTAGGGCATAAATATTGGATAGCCCAGAGAGTCCAACGCAATTTAGCAATTCTAATGGAAAAATTTTGCAAGTACATGACTTGTTCTCGAGGGTGTGCGAAAAAATCCGAAATCCCGAGAGTGTGCGATAATCGGCTTTCCAAAGACCACTATTTAACGAATTTCGTTATCGGCTGAGAACCATGCTGACCAGGCCATCACTTGGATAATCTGAATTCCAACGACATGTGGTTTCAATAGGACAGAGCTGATGTCACATTGGATATTCTGCACAAGCGATTTGGGACCAAGATTATCTCACTAGAAGCTGATATGAACTGACTATCGATATCATGTGATTTGATTCCGTTGGACTTGTTCTTGTGTGGTTTTCTGAAATCGAAGGTATATGTGAATAAGCCACAAATAAAATCGGTCATCAAAGTCAACATAACTGCAAATTTAGCCTGATTTATGCTTTAGAGTCATCAAATCGATGAAGATTTCGAATATGCTATGCCCAGTGTAATCGTGACGAACATTTAAACGATATTATGTTTTATACGTAATTGCATCAATAGAACTTTCAAACAAATTGAGAGATTTTATGGTATCTCAAACTTACATACGTACTTAATTGATTATAACAGCCCTTTAGCTAGGATTACAATTTAGCTGCTCAGAGCACAAGAGTACTGGGGCCTACAGTTTAATGTGAATTCCGAACTAAAGATTTTTGAGAAACTTTTCATGTCCATTTCTTATTTACTCTCAGAGTTTTTACCAGAAGCCGCTGAAAGAAATACTTTTTCATATTTTGTTCTGTTGATCTCTGAGCCAGGACTTGAACCACGGACTCTGGTATAATAAGCCAAAACACCATCTAGTAGGCTACTGTGTACTATCCCATACACAACTTGTTTTATTTAAATTTAAATATAGAAAGCTCTCTATAGTTTCTGTCTCATTGAGGTGCCTCAACTGAGTTTCGAACATACGAGCTATCGACTACTATTGTAACTTTACAGTTTAAAGTTTAATAGTCATCAGCATCACTTATCTGTTATCTTTACCTTGCAATAATTAAGAATCATATCCTGAGCGTAGATTTTATAAAAAAAATTATAAAAAAAGATAGAAATCTTTAGAAGGATACGAGTGATTAAAGACAAATATTATTAGAAATTGTCAACAACAAGCAATTTAAAGGATATGGTTGGTGTGTACCTGTTTATTTGATTACATAACACCATAACACCATAAATAATATTCAAGTTATCATCCATCGTAACCATTAAATGGCCGTGTTTGTCAATGAATGCACACTTTTTAAATGTAATTTTCTTTTCGAATAAGGAAACATTAATTATACGTTCTGTTTGTCACCACAAACAATTTTCATTGACATTTTGGTACACCACCACACACATGATAGTTTTCCGGTTTTGTAGCAGTAGATTAACGTTAAAACCACAAATAATATGCTTCTTGAAGCCACCCATAAATATGCCCAAAAAAAAAGAGAGAGAGAGAGAGAAGAAATAAAAAAAAAAAAATAAGGAAAGAAAAATTCCATAAATACATGGTAAATGAATAGAAAATCAATCAATAAATAAATAAATAATGATACCAGCCATAAAGCAACAGCCAAAGAAAAAATGTTAGTATAAAACAAAATCATTCAAGTGGAAACAATAAATGTGGAAACTAAGCATGACAATGACAAAGACGAGATAAATTCTTGTGATGTGGTTGGTAGTCAATGATAAACATAAAGGATAAACGATAGATATTCGTAGACAGAAATAATATAAAATGACAAAAGAAAATAGGAAGAAATAAGAAGACGTATAAATAATCGAAATAAATACATAAGTATTGTATGTAAGTAAGTAAGTAAGTAAGTAAATACATAAGTATGAAGGAATGAATGTATAAGGCAATCAACAAATAATGGCAAGAGAAAAGCAAAATCAAATGGAATTGGAAGAAAAAAGACAAGCCATTAAACTCAATAAAAGCTTAATAAGCCAAAAATACCAGCCATTGTATGGAAAAATCTTATAACCCAGCAAACATTTTATTTACAACGCAAATAATCAAAAGTTTTAATATTCAATAACGGTTTAAGCAATGAAGTAAGAAAACTAAAAATGTTTGCTACACTTTACATGTCTAAAAAAGCTAATGAAATTATATTTTGAAAAGCAATGAAATGTTAAAATAAATCAAGAAAAAAAAATGAAAATATTTTATTTAAATCACACAAACAAAATACAATTTTGGGGGGGGTTGGGATGGTAAGCAAATAATGGAAAAATTTTTATACAAATACATTACATTAGATGAAGAGACAAAAATAATAAAGGATAAATAAAGGATAAATACCTGGTTATTAAGTGTGCTTATATTTGAGTGTATGCGTGTGTTTGTGTGTATGCTTATAGTCTAGCTATGAAGAAAGTTTCCCAAATAATAGAGAAGTTGTTAGTGTAGAAAGTTAATGAATTCAAAATTAATTATTATCAAAAGGGTATCGGCAATAATGTCTTATCGAAATCTATTGCGGCGACAAACTTCAAGATGCTTCTCGGTGCCACTAAAGGCAATTCTCTTTCCAGTACATAATATACGCCCAGATGTTTCTTACTGGCATGTGTGAATATATTATTGGTTGGTTCCAAGTAGATGTCCTGATAATTCAGTTTTATGTAGTGCTTAAATGAAGGCCTTGGCTGTAAGCTAAGTGTTGCTATGTTGCTCGTCCTTTTTACATAATATCCAATTGAAATTGAGCACAACTTTCGTTGGCGTAGCTTTTTGCGCGTTTCATGCGTTCGGAATATTTCAATTTGGAACTAAAACTCTCACGCCCATCCCAAGATCCGTTCCTGACCCACGCATATATTACAGAATGGTTTCTCTTTTAACAGCCTCCAGATTTTTCCATTCAGTAAAGGAGGGAGTTGTTAGCCATTAGCTTACTTATAGTCTTCAAAGTTCTCATTTTCATTATCATATGCAATGGACTTAATTGTCACCAACTATGTAGGACTGGATTTTATGCCCTTGTTATACCAGGATCAGATAATTTCTGTATCTTCTTCAACGATCTTGACTTGATTTCAGATTTGTTTTGTCTGATCAGGTTTCATAAGTGAGTATTAGACTGACCATCATGGTATATAGCCAGTAGGTAATCCCTAGACTTGAGATCGAATACATCATGGGCTTACACTCCAATACGTGTTATAGAGTAAATAAAATTACCATGAAAAATTTCTCAAAAATCTGTCGCTCGAAGTCGACTTTAAACAGTAGGTTCCGCCACTCATGTGTAAAATTAACACACACAAAATAAGTAGTGCTAGTAGGTAGATCATAATTCTGACTAAAGGGTTGTAGTGACCAATTATGTATGTAAGTTAGTAGCTTCAGAGTAATTGGAAGTCAATACGCGGCTTAGACAGCTTCATCAAGTATTCATTCACAACATAGTTCCACATTAGTTGAGAAAGAACTTCATCTTGTAAGCATCTTCTGGTTGTGCCAACACTTATTATTTCATTCCCTGCGTTTGTTGAAACAGATCGTGTATATATAAATTGAATCATCCGTTTGCATACTATATATAGACCCTGTTCCTCTGCTCTTTAACGCCTAGCTCTTAGCTCTGACATTCTATGATAAAAGCTGATTACACATCAAAGGTTCATGTTGGTTTAATACAGCTTTGTAAACTTTCAACAGTTGAAAAATAATTTTTAGTTTATTTTTCACATGCATTACTTGGGATACTTTCTCATTTTACAAAATATAATAAAGAATTGTGTTTGCATTAGTATAGGTATGTGAGTGAGGATGTTTGTATGTCAGTGTACGTTCATTAGTAATATTTGTTACATTATAATTCCAAAGGATACGAAATGTGTGTGTGTGTGTGTGTGTAAAAGTATGTGAGTATTTAAAAAAGTGCTTGCGTATATGAAAATATGCTCACAAATAAAATATTATTTTTAGTATATGATGATAAAAAGTTTTTAAAAGTTGTTGTTGTTGTTGTTGCTTTGCAAGGTTAAAAACACAAATTTTTATTTAGAAAACTATAGTGGAGTGAATACTATTGGAAGCATAATAATAATAATAATAAGAATAAGAAGCATAGAAGAATAGAAACCATAACTCATATCATCCATTTCATTTAAATGCTAAACATATACATTTAAACATTACACATCTATACATATGTACATATATATGTACGTGAGTATGTATGTATTTATTTATGAAAAGGAAGATTTAGCTAAGTATGCATGTATGTATGTATGTAGTAATGTAATGTTTGAAATGAAATGTTTAGTTAAATTGGTGATACTGCTTTGGTTGTGTGTGGGTAGTGAAGTAGAAACTTACCATGTGTATCAGGTTTGTTGCTGCCACCGCTATTATCCGTATGATGATGATGCTGTTGTGGATTTTGCTGTTGCAGAGTCAAGTTTGTTAAGCCGGTAATATGGTTGGCATTTGTTGTAGCAACACCAACACCACCACTAACATTTCCTCCACCACCAATCGTAGAAGCACCAGCAGTGCCAATAACCTGGTATTGAGGTGGTGTTTGTACACGACGTATTTTAGCTTCCGTTGGTTTATAAATATTTGTATTTTGATATGCGGTTGACATAACGATGCCTGCAATAATTTCACAAGGAAATTCACATTAAACACACATACCAAATGATAGGCAAACAGAGAAAAAAAAAATCAAAAAACAAAAAACAACAAAAATTGTAACAAAGAAAAGTTGTTGGAGTAAAGATAAACATATTTTAGTAGCAGGATTAAATCAAAGTTAAGCATAAAGAAAGAAGAGAAGAAAATTGCAAAAAAACAAAAAATTTATATGCCGACGTTTGCTGCTCGATATAATGAAATAACAAATATTTTTGTAATGCCTAAAATACTTGCTTAATATTCTACAAGTGGAGATATTTTAGTTGTTCTTTTTCTTTTTCTTTTACTTTTTTTTTTCTCGGTATGGCTTTATGGTTTGTATACAAACGTCTGCCTAGAACAACAATTGAGGCTTAAAGGAACAAGGAAAATATTTGCGAAAGCTGACATCTTTGTTTGTATTTTTTTCTCTTGAATAATCAACTTTTTCTTTGGAAAAGAATTCCCTTCAAAAATGTTAACAACAAATGGGGAAATAGAGAAGAGGATTGTTGGTTGATTATCTTTATTGTAACACCAAAGGGAGTTACCCACCGTTAAACACAAATTCTTCAATATGATTGTGAACCAAAAAAAAGGTAAAATGATTGAAATTATATTAAAAAGATGACATCTTTTAATAATAACTGCGTACATACTATTATAGGATTACATAGTAAGTGTTAGGCGATGTAATAGGAAACTTGTAATAGGAAACTTTAATATACAGTGGACCATATATCGTTTTAAATTTCAGCAATCGTTTATTTCGAATCTGGCAATACTTATGCCATTCTATTGTCTCACAAAATTCAGTTATATTATCTCCACGGAACGTAATGAATCGATTTACGTTTGAGCAACGTTGAGATTTCTTGGAAATTTATTTTCAAAACACAGACAATTGGTCGGAAATTACATTAAAATGTTACACAAAATTTGGTCGCAGTGGATGACCAACAGTGTCCGGTGTATGCAAATTTATTGCAATAGTTTATGGAACATGGTTTCACTGTTGATACGCCAAGACATTTCGCTAGATAGGCCAACGATAAAGTGCAAGATGACGTTGATTTTGACAAAAAAAAAAAAAAAAAAAAAAAAAAAAAAATCTAATGAAGCCCTCATTTTCATCCTGCGCCGGTACGTTAGTAACAAAATTGCAGTATTTGTGGCTCAGAAAATCTACACGTGGTCTTATACAAGCCAATGCACCCATTACGAGTAACTGTTTGGTGCGGCTTGTAAAACGGAGGCATCATTGGCCCATATTTCTTTGAAAATGAGGACAGCGCAAGCATTACGGTCTATGGAGACACCTAACGCACCATGATAACCGATTTTTTTGTACCCGCTCTTGATGGTATTGACGTAAACGATGTTTGGTTTCAACAGAATGATGCAACTTGCCATATATCTCATGCCATAATTAATTTATTGCGTCACACGTTTTATGGCCGCTTATTTATTAGTCGAAAAGGGGATCTTAGTTGGCCGCCAAGAAGATGCGATTTGACATCGTTGGACTATTTTCTGTGGGGCGCCGTTAAAGAAAGGTGTAATGCGGACAAAGTCGAAGGCCAACATTCGCTTTGCCACTGTCGAGATACGACCCCATACACTCGAAAAAGTGCACGAAAATTGATGCGATCGAATGAGGTACTGTGTGAGGCCAGTCACCGCAGCCATATGAATGAAATAACATTCCATTTCTAAACGGAACAATTGTACTTCACAACAAACAAATAAAAAAAAATTTGAAAAATTTTTAAAAACTTTTTAAATTTAAACTTTTAAATGGCCCACCCCATATAAAGTAGTCCGACCAATAGACAAGGTACATAGGCAATTATTGCTCGGAACCACAGAGATAAAAATATTTTATTTCAATTGTTGCTGCAGAAATATTGGATACAGCTTTCATGCTTTGTCCGCAGAACTACCATAAATACTCTCACTTAAGATGATGCCACATTACCTCATGTATTACAACAAAAACCAAACGACAAATTAAAAAAGCAAAAAGAAACATAAAATAGCATATCGATTAGATTGTCGTTGTATTTTATATCCTACTGCCATTGAGTAGCATAATTTAATGTTATGCTCTATTGAGTTTTATTCAGTTTATAACCGGAAAACTCATCGTAGACAAGTTTCCTTATGAACATTTCAAGAACGCTGGCTATACGCTCTATGTATGAATCAAGAACAGAAGTTGAATAGATGCGTGAGTCTGGCTAATAGAGCGTGCAATTTATGACGGCACCCACTCAGGAAAAGAATTCACATAAAAAGAAATTGCTAAACATCGCATACAAAAGGAAAAGAGAAAAAAAATTGTTGTGGCAGGAGAAACATGCAGAGGCATTCATTTGAATTAAAAATCAAAACAGAAATTGTTTAATAAATGAAAAATCGCTTACCTTTATCGCAAACCGTAGTCGAAGGTGATTGGCGACTGTCGGAGCTTAAGGGTGAAGTTGTGCCACCATCTGGTTCGGAACTGGAAACACACTGAACCTTGGAAGAAGCAAAGTGTAGTAGATTAGAAACGAAAATGATTTTAAATTTCAAGTGAAAAACTCACCATATCACTGCCACCACTGCGATGACTGGGTGGTCTTTCGGGGCTACGTGGACTATGTGTAGTCGTGTCAGGCGGACTAGCTGCTGCCGAACGTGAGCTAATCAAATGGCTATTGTTGGGCGATGTTGTAGATGTAGCAGCTGTTTCTAAGACAATACCAACTTGGTTGTTAACAACATGCTGCTGTTGCTGATGAGTGAGATGATTTTGTTGGTGTTGCTGCTGTAGAGCCTGTATGGTTATGTGTTGTGGTTGATGGTGATGATGTGACGGTTGCATTTGTATGGTTGTGGCATTTTGTTGCACAAATGTTGCTGTCGCTGTGGGATTATGTTGTGTACTGGCCGGCATTACTAAACCCATGGGTGTTGAGTATATTTGTCCGATGGGACTTAGCTGGCCATTGCTGCCCACAATGAACTGTTGCCCAGTGGTAGCCGACTGTATGAACTGCTTGTTGGTTTGTGGTGAAGTTGCTCTCAGCATCATGGTGCCTTGTGGTGTGGTAGTAAGAATATTAGTGGTGGGTCCACAGCTGCCCACATTCTGTATTTGCAGTAGAGTTGTATCAGGGGCCATGACTAAGCCGGTAGGCAGAATTAACTGCTGGCCGATCAGATTCATGGGCTGTATTATTTGGCCATTTTGCAATAATATCTGTTGTGGTTGCGTAGTTGTTGTAGTGGGAGCCGGTTTATTCACCACAATTCCCTGTATGCCATTGCCTATCTGGAACTGTTGGGGATATGTTGCAGTTGTTGCCGCATTAGCTGCTGGTGCTGTTGTCAATTGCACTACTTGTGGCTGTGCTGCAGTTTGAGTTGGTTGTGTGGCCGCTTGTAGATTGGCAACATGTTGCTGCAATAATGCTGCTGTTTGATTTGGTATTTGAGTTGGCGATATTTGTGTTGTAATAGTTGTTGCATTATTAGCCGAAGGTGTGGGTGATGTTTTACGTTTCTTGGGCCGTCTCTTGGGATCTCCCGGAGAAGTTATGATTATACGACCATCTGGTTGTTGCACTAAATGCTGCACTACTTGTCCATCTAAAGTGGCATATTGCTGTTGTTGCGTCTGAGCTGTAGCCTGTGTTGCCTGGGGCTGCTGTTGTATAACATAGCCACCGTTTGTTAAAGCATTTAGCACTACAGTCTGCTGGCCAGTGTTGGTGGGTGTGGTAAGCAATTGATTTGCTGTCGTTATAATGGGTTGTGTGCCGGCAGTGTGTATTATGTTGCCGGTATTTGTAAGGACTTTAGTGCCATTGTTGGTAATTAAATTTTGTCCCGAATTTAAGATGACCGTTGTGGGTTGTAGTTGTGTTGCCGGGCTTTGAGCATTTGCTGGCTGGGAGACAATATAACTGCCATTGGATTGTTGTTGCAATGTGGCTGTTGCCAGTTGCTGGGCATTGTTCAAGACATCCATTTGCTGAGTGCCTTGCTGTTGTATAATTACATTTGTTGTCGCCTGCGATTGTGTAGTTGTTGTCGCATTGCCACTGGCAATTATCACTTGCTGCTGCTGTTGTTGGTGTTGTTGCTGTATGTGTGGTTTATTATTAGTGGACGGCATTACAATCAGTTGTCCAGTGGAAGTCATAATAATTTGTGAATTTCCTGTATTATCGTTGGACCTTAGCTGCAATGGTTGCAGCTGTAATTGGCTTATTGGTAGACTGGTGGTGGTGTTGTTAGTATTGTTAACTGCTGTCTTCTGCATTGTCGTTTGAACTTTTTGATTTAGAGATGGCGGTGGAGCTGAGGGGTTAATGCGTTGAGCTGATGCCGAAGTGGTGGTAGTGGTGGTGGCTGCACCTCTACTACCAGCTATAGTGGTGACTGTGGCCCGTGATGTATTAGTGGCAACCAGCCGATGAGGTTGCTGTATGTGACTAGCAGTTTTAATGTGCCTTACAATACGCACCTGCTGTGTAGGACCTTTCTGCAGGGCTGAGCCTGGTAGTTGGGTTTTCAAGTGTAGCGTAGTAATGGGTGAGGGTATGGGTGATGGCGAAGGCTTAGAATTCGTTGCTTTAGAACTTGTAGATTCTATTGAGCCAGCCGGTGAAGGTGGACAAGGTTTTGGACTTTCATTACTCGTCGATATTGCACCCACTTGTTCTGGTTTTTTGCAATTATCAGGAGTTTTGCGTTGCAGATCGGGTGTAGAACGGGGTCCACCAACTGTACTGGATGATACGGGAGATTCTTGTGCTGTTGGTACCAATTTAATGGGCGTCCGCAGCGTTTGCTGTTGCTGTTGAGGGACAGTTTGTTGTTTGAAGAGATTTTGTGTGGGTTGCTTAAGAGGAGCAGCAGTGTTAAGAGTTATCTTATGGGTAAATTGAGTCTGACTAGGTGATAAAATATTCTGAATATTGGTGAAATGTTGTTGCTTGATGGTTTGATTATGATTTTGAGAGTTTGGCATTTGATAGAACTGAATGGTATTGGTAGAGTGCAAAAGTGAAGTTTTATCGATCACAGTCGGTTTGTTGCGAATTGCATTAGTTTCGCAATCAATTTCGTCGTCATTCACTACATCGTCTTCTTCTGGATCTTCTTCGGGATCGTCTAGTAAAGCTTCTGATGGATCCTCAATGCCATCGTCCTCATCAGCATCGGCCTCAACATCTTCATCGTCTTCATCATTAGCCTCTTCCGCTTCATGAAATTCCTCTTCCTCTTCAGCATTAGTTTCTTCAATTTCTTGTTGGTTGGTGGTCATACAGTTTGTCAAAGCATGTGTGGATCTTAACATTTCTTCCTGTTCCAAGAGTTTTCGATCGATTTCCTCTTCATCATCATCGATTTCCTCATCTTCGAGTTCCTCACCTTCTTCCTCTTCCAAATCAACTTCTTCATCCTCATCCTCTTCGACTTCATTTTCTTCATCTACTTCTCCATTTTCCAAAATCGATTCTTCAACCATTGTTTGTTGTTCTTGACCTTCCGTTTCTTCCAAATTCATCATGGAATCGTGTACCATTGTTGTCTGCTGTTGTAAATAACCGTTGAGGTCATCTAGTTGCTGTTGATATTCTTCATTAGTGTTGGTATCAGCTGAAACCATTGCACGTAGATGTTCTGCTTGTTGTTTTGTCTGACATATACCCTGTGGTGGTGGTTTATTACATAAATTCGATGACCATTGAACATGTGTCTCACCATAGCCACCGTTAGTCGTCATCGTTGTCGTCGTCGTTATATGCTGTGCTAAAGATGTTGCATGTGATTCATGTTGTTGGGCAAATTTAGTTGCCATCGGTAATATTCTTTCTTCTTTGGGCCATACTTTATTAGCACTTTCCATCATGTCATTGTTATTATTGTTGTAATTGGGATTTGTTGCCATATATTGCTCTTGCTGTTGTTGTTCTTCGTGATGATTTGACAAATGTTGTTGTTGCACAAGTGGATGCAGCATTTTAAATGATGAATTATGACTAGTTTGTTGCTGTTGTTGATGCTGTCCCCCATTTTTATCTCTGCCATCATCTGATGTTAATATTGATTTTGTATCCGATGATAGCGTCACAGTATTCGCTTCTATTGTAACGGCGGGTGAAAGTGTTGTTGGTGGCGATGATGATGGTGTCCCACCATCAACAATAGACTCTGAATTGGCAATTTTGCGGCGTTTGGCATCTGAAATGAAAGAAATGAAAAAATTGATTAAAAAAATTTGTAATGTTTTAGGGCAGCTAGTAAAGAAAAATGCATAACGAAATGTTTAGAGCATGAATATCAAACTATGTGTTCGGGATATGTCAAGAAAGTGGGCGTAGCAGATCTCTTTGAATTTTAATCTTCATAATACATAGGATTTTCAATGGTTTTCTTGCTTATGTCGTTGATAATATTAACTGCTTGGGAGAAATTTAAATAATAAGGAAGCTAGGGGCGTGGCATAAATAAATGTTAAAGTTTAATGAACTTTTATGGTTCTAAAGATTAAAATTATAGGCTTAGTGTCTTATAAATAAATATTAATCATTAAAAAATTAGAAATTGATGATCAAATCCAGAGAAATATGGAGAAAAATTAAGCAGTGGGCGTGGTCGTTATAACACAAGATTTAATGAATTATAACCCATCAGTGCAATACAATTCACTCTATTAAATCCTATTACAAACAAATATTTCCGCTTTTTTTCTTATCGTTAAACAAATCGCCACCTGCCTAACTTGTTATTTGGTAACACCTAGTCGTGCTGCGTTGTTGGTTGGTTGAATAAATTATTGCTTTTAACGAATTGAATTGAAAAATTACCTACTGACAATTATTTACAAACAGCCACAATAAACAAAATACCACCACCACCTTTCTGCTTATAACTCTTGGAATATTTAAAAGCTGTGATAAAAAGAAAACCTCAGGTAAGTAACACGCATACTTTCTGAATAAATATTCAAAAAACTAAAACTGTTTGGCTTAAGGCCGGAGAGAGAGAGAGATAGAGAGGAAGCAAGGGTAACAAAAGAAACACTTCATTAAAATTGTGTATGAAGGTGTATTTTCTTCTTTTTCAGTTGAAATATAAACACGCAATTTGTAACAAGTTCACTTAAAATTGCTTTTAGAATTCACGAAATATTCTTGACATCCAAAATAAAGGTTTCCCTTGAAGTGTATGACAAAAACATAAACTGCATGAAGTCATTTACGTTTAACAGGGGCCTACTGTTTAATGGCATTTTTGCAGTTTCAGTTTTAACAACATGTTAGCACAGCCAGACAAATTATATTTGTAGTTGACTCAATATGTTGTCGTTACTTGCAACATGTTAAATAGGACTGTTTTTAACACGCACTTCACTTTACTTTACTTCTACTACACCAAACCAAACTTGCAACTTGCTTTGCACGCATATTACTTATACTGGCGTATATTCACCCGCTTGCTCAAACTATACACATGAACCTGAGTGGAGTGGCAATATGTAATTATTTGCACGGTTTTTTGGGTGCAACAACACATATTTTTTTGATATCATAAATGTTTTTGATCGTATTTATTTAAATTGAATGTTACACACTAACGACAGCTACTAGTCTTAGTATTTGTATGTTGTAAACAGTAAAAGCTTTAAGCAAATAATGTTTGAAAGCAATAATACTGTTAATTACATACATACATAAATACATACATAATCGGTCATTACAACCCTTTAGTTAGTATTACATATAGTAGCAGTCTCAGCCTCGAGGCATTACATTCTTACAGACATAAAATAATTGGTCATTACAGCCCTTCTTACACCGCATACATGAGTGGTGGGACCTACAGTTTAAAGTCGATTCCGAACGACAGATTTTTGGAGAAACTCTCCGAGTTTTTGCCAGGAATCTGCTGAAAGGAAGTCACCGAAGAAGTATTTTTTCATTCTTTGTTCTGCCCGAAATGCCTAAGCTGGAGTTTGAACCGAGATCTCACGTTTAATATGTCAGCAATCTACCTACTCCACTACGGAGACTACGATGTTGTCAATAAGGTTTTAATTTTCGAAATTTTTCAAACGATTTCGCATCTCAAAATATTAATTCCATCAAACAGTTTAACTTTAATGGCCCACTTATGATTGCATACACTTTGTAAGTCATCAGACTTATCCTTAGAGCCTAAGGATAAGTAAGAACTACAAAACACTGCTTCACCAACAGCTAAACAGCCGGCAGAACAATAACAACAAAATTGTGCAGAGAAAATTTGGTCATATTATGAGAATATCACCAGGAAGATATATTCAAAACGACCCTGTAGAACTCCCTTAGTAGACGAAGTTGTCTACACCGGAATGAAATAAATTGGAGAGTTTAATACAAGTCTAAATTGAAGTAAAAATACTTCAAAATATCTCAACCTTTTGCAATAATTTAGAGCCAATGAAGTCAAAACCAAATCGCCCTAGTCTAGTAGGTAATGTGTTGGCTTATTAGAGCTCATGCTTCAAACCCTGGCTCAGACATTTTGACCAAAACACAATATGAAAAAAAAAATATTTGCTTGTCTTCCTCCCAGCAGTCTTCTAGAAGGTATTCCGCCGTCACACATGTACAAAAATTAACACACATAACATGAGTGCTGCTAGAAGCTAGTTTGTAAGCCTGACTAAAGGGTGGTAATGACCAATTAAATTTCTATCTGCCATGTGCCTTTGTCTTTCATGCCGTACAACCACTGTACAAATAAATCAACACACATTAACATTTTTATGGGATTTAAAGAATACTTCAATAGAAACCACCAACAAACACTTTGTCAAACAATTTTTATCGTGTTCGAAATTGAAAAAAAAAAATAACAAAAAACAAAAATTTGTTAAAAATAGATTATTAAGTTGATTTAGACTTTAAATAATTGCATGTAATTCATGCGACATTCGCACGTTGCGGCTGGCACATTCACTATAGACAAACATATTTCAATAATTCTTATTAGAAAAAAAAAAACACTAAATGTACTTATGTGTAACGTGTATGCGAGTGTGTGTGTAAAAGCAGCACGGCACAATGTAAATGTTGATTTTATAATTACAACAGAAAGATTTTATAAAATTGATAACATTTTTATGATATTTAAATGCCGTATTAAACATGGGGATTCGATAGGAGAATATCGTATAAATATTTAAAACATTTTACTTTTTTTATCTCTTTGATACGAATCATGTTTATTTGTATGTTTTTTCCCATTTAAAATTTTTTTTTTCATTTTTTACCTTCACTGTTGCAACATGCTAGGGAGACAATTTTTTTTCGTTGCGTATTATGAGTTATTCCAACTCAATGACGGCAATCGGCTGGTTCGTTTTAAATAAAGTTTTATGGACTATGACGACGAAAATAATTTGGAAAAAAACAAAAAAAAAAAAAAAATTGTTCACCTTTTACGCTCTTTTTTTAATATGTCAGCTGTTATTGTCGCCATTGTCAGTGAGGCGGCGGCACGTTATATTGTCATAAAGTTTTATTTTCGCTTTTGGCATGGCCATGCTAATGGCTAATGACAGCGGCGTTGACCAGTGACCATTTATGCTTGTTTATGTTAAATATGGCAACGATAATTATATTTAAAAAGGAATGCTCACTCTATTATTTCTCTCCTTTTTTTATATTTAAATGGTGATTAAGATCAAATTGCCATGAACAAAAGCAACAACAATAAAAAAAATATTTAAATATGTAATGTAAACGCAAAACATGTAAATGTGAATTAATTTTGTAATTTTTAAAAAAAATTCATGTTAAATTTTGGTCAAGATATGCTTAATCGAAGCAAGCGAATGTTAATATTTTTTTTATTTATCGGGTATCAACAATAATAAACTTAATTAAGCGGTGCTTAATATCAATATCGTATGTTTATCGCGATGAACTCTAGACGAGTTATTAAGTTGATCATCATGGCAAAAGAAATAATTATTATATAAGACATACGAGGTAAGTTAAAAAATTTAATAATCGGTACATAATTCCAGAAATAATGAAGCAAATTAAATGGTGCTTATTAAGTTTTTCTTTAAAAGGAACACATTCTGTTAATTCCTGAGTTTAGTTATACATAAGAAAGCATACATAATTAATCATTATATGCCTTCAGTCAGGATTACGACCTACCTTCATACACCACTTATTTTGTGTGTGTTAATTTTATCCATGAGTGGAGGGATCCACAGTTCAAAGTTGACTCCGAACGACAGATTTTTGAGAAATTTTTCAATGCATTGAGTTTTTGTCAGAAATCTGCTGAGAGGCAGAAGTCGAAGAAATATTTTTCATATTTACGTTTTGTTGGTAATGTCTGATCTAAGGTTTGAACTGTGGCTTCGTGTATTATAAGTCTGAAGACTACCTACTAGATTGCGGCGACTTGTACGTATGTATATACGGACATGAATTATATATTAATCACTATAACCCAGTAGTCCGTATTATGGCCACTACCCAAAAATTGCAGCACCCAGTAAATAGGCCATCAATATTATATACAGTGGGCAGCAAAAGTCTTTGTACTCTAATATATTTTGACAATTTCATGAATTTTAACCAACAGTGTGTATAAAAAATTAAGGTTTTTATATTTTTTTTATTAATTTATTTCTGTTTTATTATAAAACAGACAATTTTTTAATGTTTTTTTTTATAAAACAAGAGAAAAACAAGGAAATGTTTCAGATGACTCCATAGGAACCCCCAAGGAGAACCCTGAGTTAAAAATTCAAAGGCCTAATATATGAAAATGTTATTCCTTGTATTTAGTAGAATATCCCTTAAGGTTAAGCACTCTATTTAACCCAATTGGAATTCAATGTCCAAGTTTTGTTTAGTGCTTTCTGGTGGTACCATAAGCAAATTTTTCTTTTGACTTTTGTTTGAGGTTAAGCGATTACGTAACCGTTTTTTTAAATGATCTCCTATATACTCTCTTGAAAACATATCGGGACTTTGTGCAGCAGTATTAAGCCTGTGGGGATGTTTTTTGTTAACATATTGGAGTACTGAGACTTTTGCTGTACACTGTATATGATTCCATAAGTAGTTTCAAGAGTTATTAAAGTGTTGGAAACTGTTACACTGTTCCAAGGAGAAGTATAAGCAATCCTTTGCTGATGGTATATAAATTAATAGTATGAGATACAATTAAAAGCTTGTATTCTGTACAAAATAAACAAAATAGTCTTTTAAGCATACTTTTCACTATAATTGTCATTTTATGCATTACTTTTAAGCCATTCGATATGAACGACGTATTGCAAATGAACGACGAATACTGTTTATCGATCTTAAGTTTAATTGATTGCTTTTACGAAACATTTACACAAAATTTCTGTATTCCTTTGCACAATTTCATATTTTGCCAACGTAAATTAATTTTCTGTGATTGTGAAAAGGACAAAGGCAAACTAAAATAAAGAGAGAATACACACATAAAAATTTTAATGTACAGTTTAAAGTCGACTCCAAGCTATAGATTTTTGAAAAATATTACAAGAAGGCGAGCAATTTATAACGAAGATGGTAAGTTGATACTTAAGCTACGGACGTTAGCAAAAAAGTCTCTATGTGAATAGGATATGTTAGGATAAGACAGTCGATATAAGTATAATACCCAGATATGGAGGAATATTATCCCAAAATTTTTCGTATACCGATTAATCAGAATTTGAATTATTAAGACAAAGTAGATTCGAGAAAAAACCAGGGATTTAAAAATAAATCCGAATTTTAAAAAATTCCTTTTTGTTGGTAATCCTAAAACTCTAGACACCCTATGAATATGTAAATAAAATTGATTTCTTTTAAATGTTTCTACCAGATTACCACTCCACTTTATCAATTGAATTAAAAAAATAACAAATTAATCGCGTATATTGTCTTATTAATGCCATTTTGTTTTTGTTCAATTTAATGCATTAATAATTAATCTAATATGTATGTACATATGTGTGATAAATGTGTATGTAATCTTATCTAAATAGCTGTCGAATTTATCAATCAATCGATAATTACATTTAAACTGCTTATTTGAATATTGTTTTCGATTATTTTTCTTTGCGTGTAAAATTTACATGCTTAAATCCCTATAATGTTCTCACAAACGTAAAACATGTCAATAAAATACTTGCAATAAGTACGAATATATGAGGCTGAGTCTACATCCACTCATTCACTTCACTTGCTTACTCACTCGTTCGTAATACATTGTATACAGAGAGAGAGAGACACGTCACAAACAACAAACTTTTTGTACGTTTTGCATTCATTACACATGACTGAATTGTAAATATTGAACTCTTATGTTCTTTTTCAACCTCTTTCCCTCCCCCACTCTGCTATTCACAAAAACATCACAGATATTTCACCTGTACGGTACATAAAGTATTTGGGGGAATATATGCGAATTCGTATAGAAATGGGTTCAGTGTGTTCATTTAAACATAAAACTGTGACTGTTTCAATATGAAACTTTGCAATGAATAAAGAAGGGTAAGTGAGTGAGTGTTTGTACTTGAGCAGTGGAAAATGTGATTAATAGTCAGGTAGCATATACAAACGTACAAAATAAAATTAAAGAAAAAAAAAACAACAAAACAAACTTTGTTTCCACATTTTTCTTTTTTTTTTGTTTTGTTTTGTTTGTTGTAAATTTTTATTGTGGTTTAAAGCAGGGGGAGATTGCTTTGGCAACAAAACGTGGTCCATAAAACATCTTTGAAATGTTTGGTGGTAAATAATAAATCATTTTCAATCATTTTTTTTCGTTCTGCTAAAGTCGCCAAATATTTTTTTTTAATTTTTTATTTTCTGTTCGATTTAAAATGTTTTCGTTTAAAGGAAATTCAAAATTCGTGTTTCCGTTTTAATGATGTCGCTGTGAATTTAGTAGCAAAGCGATATACTGACAGGAAAATTTTTTTTGTTTTTTGATGTTTTCTTAACAATGTTTGCCTGACGACAATATATGGGGACACAAAGACATTTGGTGACAAACATACTCTTCAAAAAGGGGGAAAACAATTTGTAACCAAAGTTTCAAAGTTAAAATTTGAAAACATTTAACATGGAAATCAACGTCGATTATTATCGATTGTGTTAAGCTAAGTTAAATTAGTTGCAACGCCTACATATTTTTGATTTTAATTTCATTTAATTCGTTTCGTTCGTTTAAAGGACATAGGGTGCCGCCAAAAATCTCTACCCCATCTTTGTGTAACTTCCTTTCTTTGCTTCCTTGTTTTGCTTTAGTTTCCTTCTAGTATTCCTAGTTCATCGCGTGTGTAGTTTACTGTCGGAGTTTGAAAGCGGATAGATAGGCCATGTATCGTTGCCTGTACGTACTATATGGTGCATGGGTGCGCGAAATTTTATATTGATTGAGTTCTACTATTTTCCTCAACAGATGGTGCCATTTCCAGCTAATCGTGTGCTTGGTCTACTATTGGCGATTGTAAGAACATAGGTAAGCCTTCTGTCGTTGTCTGGACGCATGTATGTATAGCGTAGCTACAATGAATTTTATGATGTTTGAGTCCTACTCTTTTTCTCAACAGGTCTGATTGCCATCGTAAGATGTTCGTTGAAGATATAACTTCTCTCTGAGTAAGCAGAGGTGAAGAGACTTCCACGATTGAAGTCTCTAAGTCTTCTTGATATTCATGTGTTGGCATATTAGACATGAGGCCACGTTTCAAACCCCAGGTCAGACATCAACAACAAAACGAAATATGAAAATATAATTCTGCGGCGAGTAGGTCTCAGCAGGCTTCTGGCAAAAACTCTGAGGGTAAAGTAAAATTGCCATGAAAAGTTATTCAAAAATCTGTCGTTTGAAATCGATATTAAACTGTAGGTCCTGCTACGCAGGTATAAAAAAACACACACAACATAAGTGGTGTGCGCAACTAAGTCGTAATCCTGGCTGAAGGGTAGTAATGATCAACTGTATGTATGTATGTATGTATTGCACGATGGGTCTATGCAAGTACTTTTCGAAAACTGTCGATAAAATATCATTCGCGATCCTCTTTTTAATTTCTGATGTTTGGAATTGACTTCTAAATGCTAATGAAATACTCAATAAATAAAAAAATTAGAAAAAAAAACCAACAAAAATGTTAACGTCAGTGGACATTTTAAATGCCAATAAGCCATTAATCACTGAAAATGGCAATAAAACAACACGAGGTTTAAACACGTACGAAAAGTATAAAAAAAATTATTTATTAACCACAAAAGCAGCAAAATCGAAAAAAAGACAAATATTTTTAGGGCAAAAATATAGGGGGAGGTGGGGTTACACAACAAAAAACCACAACAAAAACTGTTTGGCACCTTTTAATAAAAATAATAACTGCCACTGCAATACAAAGAAAGGAAAAAAAAAACAGAAAAAAATAAAAAAAGGATCCTACACGTACACTCAACTCAACAACAACAACAACAAATTTATATGTGAAAATTATTTTTTATACATATACAACATACCAACCCTCGTACATCTACTGTTGTTCAGCTATAGAAGCTAACTGTATTGTAGAGAACAATAAACGTGCCAATATTGCCACATACGAGTATAATAATAGCCGAGTATTTATTATTTAAACATTATAAATGTAAGGAAGTGTTGAACTGAAGTACAAGGCCTGGGGTAGAGGGGATCGAAACATACACATTTATTTGTCATTGTCATATTTTATTTATAAACTAAAATAAATATTTCGCAGTTCGCAGTACATGAATAATATTGTACCACCACGACATTATAGCACACCTTTTTTGTTTGATTGTAGTTTCGATTCTGTTTTCTTTTGCTTGCGAAATGAAAAAATGACGATACACAATCATGTGGAGAGGGTGTTTGAATATGTTTTTCTGTTTTTTTTTTTATTATTTTGTTGGTCGGTCGGTCAATTTAAACAAAAATTGCCTCCGGTAAACAGTTGTTATGCGAACGAATTGTTACCAAAACACCAAAAAAACATGACTATTGTTGCCAATAACGGTTCACAGGGTATAACAAGAACATGCAGGTACAGTTTTGTAAACATATTTAGCACAACATACTGCAGCGTTAAATACGACAATTTTGAACTGCAAGAAAGCAAGGAACTGAAAATCAGAGTTCATCATGTGAACAAACACAATACACACCGAGAGGCTACGAGACTTACATTCAAGAATTCATTATGAAATTTTATGAAGCAACAAAGGTATAGGTGAACCTGTTTGTAATCTAATGGCTTACCGAGCAATGTTTAGGTGA
>QOCX01000122.1:0-57136 GCA_005959815.1 Sarcophaga bullata
GCAATGAGGCCCGATAAATTTGTTCATCAAAAAGTTCAAATAATTTGCCAATGGTTTAAACGATAATCCAAACATAAAATCCTGTACTTGATTACGAAAATTTATTCAATTTTTCTTTGCGCCAGGCTGTTAAATATGACGTTGACGCTACTAAAAAGAAAATTAAAAATGGTAAGAGAAGGTATTAATGTATTAAAAAAGTCGTAAAATAAGTAGTTTTAATACTGAAGAATGCTTATTTTGTAAAAACTTATTCATTTATTGGCTATTATATTATTATTGTTTAAGACTGGACATGAAGCCGTTTAACATGACTTGATATTTTATTTTGAAAAAATTTATTTATAAATAAATAGATAGAAATCATAAAAAATAGAAAAAATTTTCCTAAAAGTAAAATAAAACCATAAGTATATCATTTTTTTTTTAAATTTTAAAAAGTTAATATACATGCAAATGTTATTAATTATTTCTTTGGTTATTGGTTATTTTTTCTATTAAATTGAAAATTCGAATCCTAATTCGTTTAAAGGTGTAAAAAAAAGTGATGTTTTAAAAACCCTCGTCTCTATATGGCCAAACAACCGGGTCAGTCAATTTCCACAAGCTCCTATTGGGCGATTAGTTTTTACCAAAAATTATTATTCTACTCTTCAATTCTTATTTCGAAAAACTTAGATACTAAGAAAAGTACCAATTAACCAAAAAGAATCCTTTTGGTTTTTAAACAATACTAAGAATTAATTTTTCGAGGTTTATTACTTGAATATTCTATTTTCTGTTGAATCTATATGTATTATATTGGTATTGTTATTTAGTTATTCTTTAATTTTTCTTCATTTTGGTACTTTTTAAAAGGACGACAATTTATAAACATATAATTTTATATGCCTGAAAAACGCTACCAAATATGTTTGTTAGCACCTTAGTATTCCAAAATTTTATTTCTTGTGAAATTATATTAATTTAATATCGAATCATAGTAAAATTACTTTTGAAATGTATTATTCAATTATTTCTAAATTATAAACATGTATTATGTGTTTACATTGATTTATATAACATAGTATAATATTACATAATTTTTTAATGATTTTTTTACTTAACTCTTTACAGGTTCTATCAAATGCGTGCTGAACGTACCGAGTGGTTCTCAAATCGTGATCCCTATCTAAAAGGAAAGTACAAGAACTTCTCGATTTGGGTGTCTTCCTGCCATAGATGGTGGTGGACAATGTGAAAAAAGAAAAGTCGTAATCGTACGAACTGCAGTACATGATCCCAAATTGCATCTACAAAATAACGTTTTCAAAGTTAGTAAAATGATTTTGGACATTTTACTACGAAATGGAACCAGATAATTGTGGCCGCGGCATTGTAGCAATCTTTGATCATGAGGGGCGTACATTAGGTTTCATGCTTTTACAATGAATCCCAAGCTTATCAAACATCCGTCGAAAGTGGCAAGCGTTTATCCCTGTCAACCGAAACTATTGGAATTATCTCAAAATACCCCCATTCATGTAAAGTTTGGTTTTGAATACATTCCGGCCTTTTTATGACGCAAAAATGAGATCGCGTAGTTGTAAGTCCAGAAGAGGAGGCAACATCGGTGAAATGCGAAAAGCTTCCCAAGATTTAGGTGCACAGGGCCATCGTATGCTCAGGTTATCTCTGAAATGGAAACGTATTGTTGAAGGAGAATGCTTCTTTTTTGGTTGAAGATGATTTTTTTTTAAAAATATAAAAGCGTTTTTAAAAACGTATATTTTAAATTAGGCATATACGTTTCACTTGATTATTGCTCAATAAAATGTAAAATGGTTTAAGAACTAATAATTAATTATTAGTTTTAATTAGGAAAATGAACCTTATGGCCACGCCTATTATCATATATATGAATTATTTAGACAAATGTTCGTTATCATTAAGCAAATGACACATATTTCAATGCGTATGTTATGTAAAAGAAACCCCAATTTAAGTTATAGGTCAATAAAAAATATAAGGGCCTGCTAACAATGATAATGTTACATAAATAAATGGAAAATAAATAAAATACAAAAAATATACCATTTAAAAAGGTTTTGTTTTAGTTTAATTTCTAACAAAGAAAAAAATTAAGCATCATAGTCCTTAAACCAAAAACATTTATGATCTTTGATTTTCAAAATGAACTGTACTTTCTGGTTTCATTTCATTTCAATTGAAGTAAAGATATCTCTACTCTACAATTATACAAACAAATTGAACGGTTTTACAGATTTATTAATATTTTATTCAATTTTCCGATACACACATACAATTTTTTTGGTTAATATTGAAAGCCAAAGAAAATGTGGTCTTCAAATATGTAATAATATTGGCATTTAATAATTTTGCTTAGAATTTATAATTATTATTTCGTATATAAAAATCTTAAAATACCTTATTTGTTATTCTTAGTGTATATATAAAAAAATTTAAATGCATTTTTTCAACTTTTAATAAAATGCATCAAGTCTTATTATTTTCTTATAAATACAATATTTTTAGATTTTTCTTTTATAAAATATTTTATTATATAAAATATATGTATATGTATATTTATTTTTATTTTATTGCAATTGGTGTTTAAAAATTGTGCTTATAAGTGATTATAAAGAATGAAATTGAAAAATCCAAAACTATTCAATATCTAAAGGAATAGTGCGATTTGACATAGACAACGAAAGTACAATTAAAGCCTCTCAAAGGAGTCAGAAAACGAATGTTGAATGTTAATTGTAACATAAAATTCGCAAAAAATTACCTTGAAAGAAATAACCTTTTTGTAATAATCCGATTTTAATAGAGTAAATATTTGACATAAAATTAGATTCAATTTCTTCTGTTACACCAGCGAAGAGCTTCTGTGGCAAACACGATTAATGACACATTTTTATGGTAAATTTCGACATAGTATTTTCGATAATTAAGTTTTAATCATTTTAATTACTTTCATACATTTAGATATAAATTTTTAAAGCTATAAATCTAATTCGTAATATGTTTTCATTGCATTAATTTGTTTGAAATCAACTGTATAGGCATTTAAAAAAATTTAAATTAAATTAAATTACGAAAAATGTATGGAATTTTAAATTTTTAAACAAATAGATCATTTTCTTCATATAATTTAAATGAATAGACTATTTTTTTTAGTATAAATTTTATATAAGACAGAATTTTTTAGTCGGCTTAACTGTTATTACAGAAGGTGAAACATTTTAATTTGTTAATTTACATTATAGTTTGTTTAATATTTGTTATAAGCACTGTTGTCCACAGGAGTGGTTGGTTTGACTATTTTTTTTTTCCTTATCCTATAAGACTATGTATATTAAGTCCTGATTTTTATTAATGTATTATTGATTTATTCAATTTTAATTACATAAGTGTGCATAGTGTTATTATAAATACAATTTTAAGTATTATTTGTGTAGTTTAACCATTGAATGAATTTTTGATAGACGTAATAGTGGGGGTGCTCATATAAGTGCTTTTTAAATATGCTTGACTTATGCAATTTTCAATTACAATTAACACGTCAATTGATTAAGTAATACATTTACATCATATGATACATATATTTGTTTGATTTTTCTTTTCATTCCATTATTCTTCATTCGATATTGAATTTGGTATTGAAATGGTTAAGTTCATGTGTTAGTTTTCCTATAAAAAGTCATCAATTAATTTTAATCTTTTTTTTATATATTCTATCAAATGTTAAAAGCTTTTTATTATTGTTGTTGTCGTGGGGATTATTGTGGGCAGTTAAATTTAGGAGCAAAATAAACAGATTAAAGGTTTAGTGGCAAATAATAAACTGCTTAATTGTAGGAATTACGAATGTACATTACTTACCGATAAAAATGCATTAAGTTATACAGGGAAAATTTGCTATAAAATTAATCACAACTTAACAAAGAAACTAAGAAACATGAATGATAATGTAAAATAATGGACATTAAACTTTTTGAATTGTTTTGAAAATCTTTAAAATTAATTCTGAGTAAGAAACATGTGTTTGTATCCTTAATAAAAAAACATTTTGTTAAACTAAATATTATAAAATTTTCTTTACTAAAAATGAATAAACTTTATTACAACGCAAATAAAAATATTTACCATCAATGAATTGCAAATATGGCAAAAGAGATTAATAGACACTATCGTTTACAATGTGCTATAAATATAAACATTGTAGGCGACACAAAACAAAGCTATAGAAAAAATATTTATTAAAATTAACGTCCTGAATATGAATCGAAAATAAAACGTTTAATAAAAAGTGACTGTCGTGTATTTATGTATGATGTATTTATTTAAAAAATTATTTTATAAATAGTAGTAGTAGTGTCATAAAACTTATAATTATATTAAGCGTTTTTTTTTTAATAAAAAATAAGGTATGTGCTCAAAGGATTTCTCGTTCGTTTCTAAATTAAAATATAGAGTAAGATTTTAAATTTATAGATATATATAGTTTTTATCATTTTAAACGAAATGAAATAAGAAATTTACAAATTTAAACGAAAATACATAAAAACCAACAACTTAAATTACCACAAATATAAAAAAAAAGAAATGGAAAGATGATTTCTTGTTATGTATGTGTAAAAATACAATTTTATTTTCCTTTTCAAGATTTCGTAATTAAAATTTGTTTCTGTACAAGCATTTATCAAAAATTATTTTTCCTCCAATCTCAATGTAAGTTCCCCAAAATAAATAATAGGAAAGATATATGAAAAATAAGTGAAAAATACTAAATTTTGGTAAAAATTTAAAACAAAATTAAAAAACGTACTCTTGGACAAAACATGAAAATGTGTATAGAGTAAAATGATGAGGAGGTACATTGAAAAGAAAAAAAAAATAAATAAATAAAAAGCATGTTATATTTAAACTCAAAACTCCATTCCATAAGTTGCACCCACAACTTGCATTGAATCCTATATTTGCCTTTCATCCTTTGCTGTTAACTTATCAATAAGTTCTTGTAAAGGTGCCAATTCTCGGCGTTCAATTAAATTAAACTCCTGTACAAAGAATATGAAATGCTTAAATGATGTATTTAAATGGGCTTCTTCACCCAAAGTGACAACTTCCGAGAAATGCTGATGATAAATATGAGCGTAAACACGGAATAAACGTTTCAATATGGTTTTAGCATTACTTAAGAAATTCTTTGGAAATGGTATTCCAATTTTGGAGGGAAATAACGTTTCATCATCTAACTGATCTTGTACCCAGGTCATTAGATAGTCAATATATTTGGGCGCGCTGCATTTAATGGGTTTCTTGACTGTGTAACCATCGGCCCAATGATATTCATATTTGGGACCAGCCGACATAATGCCACAACTTTCTTCAGTGCAAAATTCTGTAATGGTTCCATACAACATGTTGATCTGATTGAAAAAATCCACAGCTAAAATAAAAAATGGTTTAATGAAAAATGTGTATATAATTAAAAAAAATATATTTTATTTTCTTTACTCACTATTTACGGCCACCCATTCGTTAAGATCTTCTCCATCTGGTAAGGCAACAGCATTTCGTAAATTTCCTGA
Organism: Sarcophaga bullata; assembly: GCA_005959815.1. Taxonomy (NCBI): domain Eukaryota; kingdom Metazoa; phylum Arthropoda; class Insecta; order Diptera; family Sarcophagidae; genus Sarcophaga; species Sarcophaga bullata. Next base: position 5,601 of record QOCX01000122.1, read on the forward strand.
ACCCAATGTGGCTGCAGCATGTTTCATGAGATCATATTGATGAGTGCCTTCGGGGATATTCTTTTTCGGTTTAAATGTTTTACTAGATCGTGAGCCACTTTAAGAAAAAAAAAAGTAAATTAAAGGTTGAACAACTAGAAATTATAATATTGAGATAATCCAATATCCAAACGTCAGTACAAGAAAACGTCAATGTACTAAATATTCGAGAAAGTATACTGTGTTCCTAAAAACAATGTACTGGTAAACTACCTACAAAATAGTTTCTTTAGAACTTATTTTGTCAAGTAAATTTTGAGCTCTTTAAGAAATTCTTTAATATGATTAGAAGTTGTCGAAGTCTATTAGGTAGTGTGTTGGCTTATTAGACGAGAGCATGTGATTCAACCACTGTTTCAGATATTTCCAACAAAACGATCTTCTAGCAAAAGCTCTGAGACTAAAATAAAATATAGTTTCCCCAATCCGCCGTTCGGAGGCGACATTAAACTTTAAAAGCCACCATCACTCGTAGGTAATTAGCACACACAATACGAGTGGTGTGAGATACTAGGTTGCAGTCTTGACTAATGGATTGTGATGCCCAATTAAGTAAAGAGCATCACGATTTTACAAATATCTATCATGTTAATGGCGTTTTGTCTGGAGAGCGAGTGTTGTCTTTTCCATACTGTACAGCATGAACTACAATAATCAGCAGGAACATTTACAGCAAGGTAGTAACACCTATTTATTCACATGCTAAATTGAAATTAGTTTCACTAATTCCCCATTTATATGGACAAACAAAATTTAATGTTTTTGTTTGTTTTGTTGTATTTGAGTTGTTTGCAGAGGGACGTGAAAATTGGTCGTCTTACAAAAACAGGCCCTAAATATTTCATTTCATTTGCCTGTCCACAATACCCTATATTAGCAAAACGTCAATCTGGCAGCTTTTTTTACAGCTGCTAAAGAGGAAAACAAAAAAATAAACAAAAAAAACTGAAAAGGAAATATAGGGAAGGTTGCTGCACTTTCTAAATGAAAATATGGAATAATCTCGAAAAGAGAAAACAAATAAAAAATAATAAAAACAACAAATTTTATGCATTATAAGGTAGAAAATTGATTTTAACCTGAAGAAATTTTAAACAATATTATACTCACAATAAAAACTCCATCGTGTTGTTGCTCTTGATTAAACAAATGACGAGAAAATTGAACCGCAAGGGGGGAAGACTTCAGTGTTTTTTTCCACACGTTCTTTTTATATTAAAAAGTTTTTCCAAAACCTTTGGCAAAAAAATTAACGTTTTCACTGGAGTCTGTCACAAAATAACTGTTTGACGGATAATGTGATAGATGGGCACTCAATAAACTTCTAAGTAATTTTGATGATGATTATGAAGATGGTAAGAAGTAGACAGACGATGGTGATTTTATTTTTAGCTGATGTGACGAATTGTGTTTTATTTTGTATGTGTATTTTTCTTTTTCTCCACAAAAAGGAATACAAGCAATATCACATAAATCAATTTTTATAAGCAAAACAATGTTTTCTTATTTATTTTGTCACTAACAATTATTATTGTATTTATGCAATCGTCAATAATAAAACCGAGGCGTTTAATGAGGATATATGAACGAACTCTTGTCTAGAGCACTTGCACTTCCACCTCTACGAGAAAGAGAAAAAACGTACTTTCTTATTTTTTCTTCCTTTGTTGCCTGTTTTGCTTTTAAGTTTTCCTTTGTATTGATTGCTTATTTTATTGATTTGACGTTTATTGAACAATTTGTCATTACACCTTCTGCAGTGTCTTTTAATTCGCAAACAGTGTTGCCGTTGTTCTTGAATATAAAATTGCATATTTTTTCCTATTTTAGTGGTTACTTTTCCAAGAGTTTATTTTCAAAATTTTTTTCATCCTAGTAGCACTGATGGGGGGAAAAACGCCTGAATATTAATTTGCACATTCTTTTTTATTTAGATATGACAGATGGGCGATCGGCCGGACTCCAAAGTTAATTAATTTTTAAAGTAATGTGTTTCTAACTTGATGAATATTCTGGAAATGCGGTGAGTTTTTACAAAGCGTGGGGAATTTGATCCGTGTTTTAAATAATATATTACCACAGATCACTGTACTATCAGTGGTGAATTAACCAGCTTGTATCAAGAATACACAAAATTGTTTGCAAAATTTTTTATTTCCTGGCAACATTGTTCGTAAATCCACCTTGAGAATAAAATTTCTTCTGCTTGTTTTGCCATATGATGAACTGTAATTATAAGTTGAGTACTGTATAATGTTAGTTTCAAAAATTATGAATACACTGATAAAATCAGTTTAATTTTATAACAATTAATGAATTTTTTTATAGATCAGTATTTTCTGCAAATTTTTACGATTGGTAGTTATTTAAAAAACAGTAACGAGATATATATTTTACAGAATGAGTATTTTTTGACATACAACTATTATCTAAATATGCATTAATTTTGTTAGTTTTGTTTTGACGTTAGTTATGAATTATTTTTTAATGTGTATATGAAGCATTTTGACATGTACTGTATAAACATGTTTAGAAATTATTTGACACTTAAAAACAACGAGGTATATGTCAAACTCATTGAATATATCGTTTTAACACGCACGTGGAAAATTTTTTATGTCTGCTTGTGTTGAATTCAAAAATTAATAATTTTCTATAAAAAATTAGACGTATTTTATTAAAAAAATATGGTGAGTTTGGAGAATCTCATAATATTTGTTTATTTTAGAAAAATATCAAATAAACTATTGTGTGCAAAAGCCAATATAACCTTAAAATTCATGAGCCTTGTTGCGTTGTATATCCTTTAATTTTTCTTTTCTTTGTTGTTCTTGTTTCAATAGTCGCAACTATATGTTTTGTACGAACATGCGGCAGGCTTCGCTTTATTCTCCGTTAAGGAGTTTGAAGAGGTGTCCATGTTTTTGCCTCAAGTGGAGTCTTCAGTAACCGATTTGGCCAAGTTCAATTCTCTAGTAAAATTGGCGGGTTTTGCTCCCTTTAAAACGGCCATTGCTGCTTTGGAGAATATCAACGCTATATCAGAAGGTATTGTACCACAGGATTTGATGGTATTCTTGGATGATTTCTTTTCAAAGTTGAAGAAAAAGAAGTGTATATTGGGTATTGCTGACGCTAAACTGGGTGCAGCCATTACGGAAGCCATAGGTGTACAGTGCAGCCAGACTGGTGTGGTACCAGAAATTATACGTGGTGTTCGTTTCCATTTTCATAAACTTGTTAAAGGTGAGTTCCTATTGCAAAAACAAATTTGTAGTAATCTGAATTATTGTTCTTTGGATATTATTTTTTCTGTACTGCCTTTTGTTTCCAAATTAAGAATGTTTTCATTTTAAATCCTTAAGGTTTTACTGATAAATCTGCTGGCATTGCTCAACTCGGTTTGGGTCACAGTTATTCTCGTGCCAAGGTGAAATTTAACGTTCATCGTTCTGACAACATGATTATCCAGTCCATTGCTCTCTTGGATCAATTAGATAAAGACGTTAATACTTTCTCTATGCGTATAAGAGAATGGTACTCCTATCATTTCCCCGAGTTGGTCAAAATTGTTCCCGACAATTACATTTTTGCCAAAACAGCTAAATTTATCAAGGATCGTAAAACATTAACACAAGATAAGCTTGAGGAACTTGAAGAGATCGTTATGGATTCAGCCAAGGCTCAGGCTATTATAGATGCTGCCAAAATGTCTATGGGTATGGATATTTCAATTGTTGATTTGATGAACATTGAGATGTTTGCTGAACGTGTTGTAAAGCTATCGGAATACCGCAAAAAATTGGCTACATATCTTCATAACAAAATGGAATGTGTAGCACCTAATCTACAGTCATTGATAGGTGATCAAGTAGGAGCCCGCTTGATATCTCATGCTGGCAGCTTAACAAACTTGGCTAAATATCCTGCTTCCACAGTACAAATTTTGGGTGCCGAAAAAGCTCTCTTCCGTGCACTAAAAACTCGTTCCAACACGCCTAAATATGGTCTACTATACCATTCCTCTTTCATTGGTCGAGCTGGTTTAAAAAATAAGGGACGTATTTCACGTTTCTTAGCTAACAAATGTTCCATAGCCTCTCGTATAGATTGTTTCTTGGAACAACCTACTTCTGTTTTCGGTGAGACTTTGAAACAGCAAGTAGAAGAACGTTTGAAATTTTATGAATCAGGTGAGGTACCTCGTAAAAATATTGAGGTCATGAAGGAAGCTATTGAAATAGCCTCTAAAGAGACTCCTCAGGCCAAGGAAACACAGACAGGTAAAAAGAAGAAGGATAAGAAGAATAAGAAACGCAAACTGGAAGAAACTAATGGCAATGGTGCAGTAGAGGAAAACAACTCTGAAGAAATTGCAGCAGCGCCAGCAGCAGAAGAAAATGGAGCTGAAGGAGAAGAACCCAAGAAGAAGAAGAAAAAGAAGAAGAACAAAAACAAAGATAATGAATAATTGTTTTTAATACAAATACTATCAATACAATTTATACTTCTTTTTTTTTAACTATTAACTAGATTTAAGTTTAACCCTCAAACTACAAAAGAAAAAAAATTTACTTCTGCATAACTATATTACATACTACTTCCTTAAAATATGCATTGTATTTGTTGTGGCTTCAAAATTTTTCGTATTGCTAAGCACGTACATGTTAGTTTTTAGAATAAATTTTATAATAAAAAGTTGAATTTTTTTTTCTAAATTTTCTTATGAGGTTTTAATAATTGGGAATGCTGATATTAAGCAAATATAGGGATAAAATGTGGTGAAAAGGTTCTTAAATGCCGTTTTCAGTTTGCATATAAATTCAATATTTTTCCCTCCAGTTCTTTCTTCAATTCGATATGGTTACTATATTTTGATATGTGTAAGTGTTGACATTATTTAAGGTCCTTAGGAAACAAAGCAATTTTTTAAGAATGGTAGGTATCACTACTTTTTAAATTGAATTTGAACTTTATGTTCATAATAATTTTTTGTGTTAAATTTAAAACTGTTTAAGTCAAAAATCATTTTAAACATTTATCTTTTTTAAATGAGAAAATAAATTTGAAATTTCAGTTCTCTTATTTTATATTGAACAACGTATTTCGATCCAAATAAACAGGTTACCGAACTTTTGTATTTACTAATGGAATCGTGCAGCACCTATTTATACATGCATACATAATTGGCCATTACAACCCTTCAGTTAGGATTACGGCCTAGCTTCTCACACCACTTATGTTGTGTGTGCTAATTTTATACATGAGTGGTGGGACCTACAGTTTAAAGTCGACTCCGAACGACAGATTTTTGAGAAACTTTACATGGCAATTTTATTTACTCTCAGAGTTTTAGCCAGAAATCTGCTGAGAGGAAGCCGCCGAAGAAATATTTTTTTTTATATTTCGGTTTTGATGTCTGATGATGCACCTATTTATATATTGTATATATTATATATAATCAGATATTTAAAGGATTCTTAGCAATTTTGTTGCTTTGAAGTATGAAAATATATCCATTTCAACTTTAAATTTGTTCGTAAAGTACATACCCAAAAGGAAACATACTTAGAACTGCGTTTTCTTTCACCAGAGTTAATAATATGAGCTTACTATTATAATTAATTTTTGTAATTTAAAAAATTTTCCAATTGGTTTTTATATCAAGTAATTGAAACAAATAATAAAAAAAAACTCCAAAAATTCTTATTATTAATACCTATTTCTTTTTATTAATATTTACTTTATTGAATATTGCACATTATTGATTCAACTTGTGCGAACATAAAACTAGCACAAATATATAATATATTTAAACACAAAATTATGACATTACAATTACATTTCTTTACAAAATTATTAATACTAAAATATCTTTACAAACTTTATAAAACTATTTGTTTAAAACTATGTATACATATAAACAGTGTTGTTTGTATATTTAAAGGATCCAAAACCAAAATATTGTAGATATAAAGTAATCAATATAACTATACTATTATTAAATAAGGAAAACAGAAATGCTGTTATTAATAGATGGTTTAGAATATTTTACAATACATTTAAATACTCGTTGGACAGTCGCTTTGCCATCATTTTTGTGTTGTGAAACCTTGATTAAAAGACTAAAACCATTATATGGCTGAAAATGGATTTAAAATTTAATCAAATAACAAAGTTTGTACAAACAAGAATATGTATATAATTTTATTATTTTATTTTATATACGAAACAAAACTTTTATTTGAATACTCTTTAATTACAAAAAGAGTTGGAATGTCTAACATTTTTTATTAAAAGTTATAGGAAAAAGAGGACGAGAGAGCATATTTCATCAATAAATTGTTGATCAAGTTGAAAATAATTTGTCTTGACTTTTTTTTAATTAGAATCGATACAAGTAAAATATCATATGCATTTTTGTTAAATTACTGAAATTAATCTGATGTTCATTATAAATTGTAGATTAAAAAAGATAACATGTTAAAATTGCATAGAAAACTATTTTAATGAAATTTTATTAAACGAGTATCTCATAAAAAATTTCTGTTTTGATTTGAATTTACATTCTATAATAGTTAATTTACTTTGTTATTATTATTACTAATGACGTTTTATCAATTAATTCTATTAGTTCAATTCATTAAAACTGCACATATAAAGAGATTTAATTAATTGATTTTAAAACACATTTACAACCTTGATTTATACACATACGAGAACTATTTATTAATTACAAATGAATAAGTAATATTAGTTCTTTTATATTTAGTTAAATATTTAGTTAGTTGCTATTACTTAATTAATAAATAAGGGACTCAAAAGTACATAGTAAAATAATAATAACAGTTTACATAAGTATAAGTTTTTAATACTTGAAGCAATATCTATTGAATCCCTTAAAAAATTTGTTAGTAATTTAGATTATATTCATATGTACTTTATTAATTTTTGTTTAAAGACTCAATTCAAAACAAAGTAAATATAGACAAAAAATGAATGAACAAAACAAAAAGGCCAATCTATGACGGATAAATAAATATTAATCAAATTAAATTTTTTTAACACCTTTTAAGCTTTCGAAATATATTTTTTCAAAATGTTTTAAACATAAACAAATGAAAGAATACATCTTAGGTCGACATACGGGAACAGTCATTTAATTGGCAATATGCGTTTTAAAGCTTTAAATAAAAAATCTGTTTCTAAAAAGCGTTCCTTAAATTAATATGCAATTTATTCAATTACCGAAATTTATTTGCATTATAATTCAAAAAGTTTTAAATAAAATAGAAATTTTATTCTTTATCGAAGTGACATATTTTTTTTTTGTTTAATTTAAAGTTGAGAACCTTATTTTCTTATAATCCGAAGCTTTATGTACCATCAGTATTTGTTTAATTTCCCTTAATTAATTTTCTTTTTTTGTTAAAGGTTCTCCGGCTACGAATGTTTAAACAATATATACTCTTACCAAGTTATGGAGAAGAAATCGTTTTTCAAAAACACTATCAAATACATTTATGCATCATTCTGATCTTTCCAGGTAAGTTTACCTGAGTTTATTATAACGAAATGTGTTCTTATTTTTTTTATTCTGCATTTTAAATTCAAGAAATCTCTTTTACATTGAAGAAAGAAACATTTCAAACATAATAGGAATTTAAGAAACACGCTTTCCATTCAATTAATATTATATTGGATTTTAGCTTGCGATATATAGTATATGTTTATGTTTGTAGATATACGAATCCATCTTTGTAGAATATATGTTCGTAGATATACGAATAACTGACTATACAGTTGCATTAGAAAATTGCGATTTCTGCTATTAAAAGGAGTAAATATCATATAAATTCAAATTTATGAGTTAAATTTGAAAAACAAATATGAAATGATTAAGGTTTTTACTAAAGGTGACTGTAGAGACTTCTATTCCAAGTAACAAACAGAGTACATAATTGGATTCATCTTAATCAAGTCCTTTAGGATTGAAATTTTTTAAAATGTTATGACAGATCTTTTGTTGTTGTGCAGACAAATAATATTCTTATGCAAATTGTATCACAGTATTTGTGATGTGTATTCTGCAGGTAAAAGTAATATATTTAATGTTATTATAGTTCGTTGATTCAGTTCCCGATAAATATACAATTTTTTTTTATTTTGGAAAAAAATCTTATCCAGCTGCTCGATTTTAAAACCATGTTTTATATTGCAAACTAGAAAAAATAAGACTTGATTGAATAAATTTAATTAATAAAATAAATTATGTAAAATAATAACTGCTTTATATTTAATACTAAAAATAATGCATTTATATATTTAACATATTTTTGTAATATAATTATATATTTGCTAATTAAATTGCTGGTTGGGGTGGGGGGTTGGTGTTTGTAACTGATAAACTTTGCAAAAAGGGAATAATAATTATATTATAAAAAAATATGTGGAAAAACAATAATAATTATAATTACTTTAATATATAAAAAATATATATATATATATATGTATATATTATAAAAGAAAATAAAAAGCTTTAAGCTATTAGATATCATTGAAATAAATCGAATGATTGTAAATTGGTGTTGTTGTTATTATTATTGGTTTGGCTAACAAATCCTTTTTGTGGCTGAGAAGTAGTTTGCATCATACTCATTTGATTAAAATTCGCAAATTGTGATTGTTGTTGTTGTTGTGTTTGTGATGGAATGTTTGGTGATGTTGTAATAAAAAAGGCGGCGGGATTGCCACCAACTAATGCAGCATTGCCTCCCAAACCGGGAGATATACGCGGAGCAGTCGTTTGGACGCCACCAAATGCAGCAAAATTGCCCATTGTTGGAGTTTGTATAGACAGTGGCACTTGTTGGGGACTTGTTATTTGTGTCATATTAGGGCTTTGAACTTTCAGTGCATTCATTGAGGGCGCCGGTGCATTCGATTTCTTTTGTTTACTTGATAGTAAATTATCTAAATCAAGTTTTAAATTGCCAGCATTCAAGTTATCAGCCCAGGTAGCACCAACTTGTTGTGTTGTGTTACCACTGTTGTTGTTATTTGTTGAATTTCCATCCTCGGTAGTCGATGATGAGTTTTGTGAGTGATTGAAATTATTGTTAGCACTTAGGGGTTGTAAAAGGGAATTGCCAGTTGTGGCAATTGGTGGAAGTATATTGTCTAAAAATAGTCGAACGAAAAAAAGATTTTATGTTTTTAAGTTTTTATTAAATTAATAAACAAAAAATGACGATAAGAAAATAAAAGAAATGTAATAGGCTTGCATGAGAGTAGGCAAATAAATGTGTACTGGCCAAGATAGTATTTGAAAGCTTTCTACTAGGTACAGCAAAATAGCAAAAATATTTTATAAAATACTGCAAAACAGTAGTGTTTTCGGTGCAAAAGCATTGTACACAAAAAGGAAAGACTCTTCTAAAGTATTTATAATTAAAGTGTTTTTCTTTTAAAGTGTGCTAATGTATGAGTTTTTCCTTTATTTTTTTTTTCATTAAAAAATACGTGCTTTTATAAAAAGCTTTTATTATGTTTAAGTTTACCTAATGGGTCCGCGGTGGTACTATTCCCGGTATGTTGAGAAATGCTTTTATTGTTTGGTTGGTAATTGGTATAAGCAAAAATAAATTATAAATTAAAAAAAATGTAAAAATGTTTTGTTTTCTTTAATCCAATATCAGTGCAATAAAACAAAGCTAATAATAAATTATATAAAATACTTGTATAAATACATAACAAAGTATTAAAATATTTCTGATTTATTATATAAATAGATTGTTATTAAATACAATTTCTACAGGAGGCATTTCAAAAACAGTTGTTTATCACGCTCTCTCTAAAGCATATAAGGCACAAAACTTATTTATTTTTCTTATTATTATTGTATTTTGTAATGTATGAGTACTGTCATGTGTTTGGATAAGAAAGAGTCTTTATAAATGTTAACGAGAACCTAAATCTTATCCAAAAAGGACATTGTTATATTGTACATAACGTTGGAAAATTTTACCAACGTCCATTTTAATGCAAATTTCAATTAAAAACATTACCTTTAAGTGTAAGAAAACGTTTTTTATTTTTATATACATATATATATAATAAAAATGTTTATTGTTATTTTGTATTTAAGCTGAAAATTTTATGAAAAAAAAAACAATATACACACGTAAAAAATTTACAATCAAAATTTATACAAACGAAGGTGATATAAAAAATAAAACGATTTTAAATTTTATTTACTTCAAAGATTATTTTTATTACACAGTAAAATGAAAAATAGGAAACAAATAAAAATTATTTTAAGAGAATAAAATTTGACAGTTATTCAGAAAAATCTCCTGGGTTAAGTATCTTATAACAAGTGTTTAAAATTTGAGAAGCCAATTCACGGCACTCTTCAGATGTTTCACCACCAATCAGAGGAGATTTAATGAAATCTTCTAGCCAATATCTTAACTCTAATAAACGGTCATTAAATTGTTCAATCAATATATACTCCGGTGTTGTAACTAATGTAATACCCAACAGTTCCAAGCACGACAATCGTACACGTGGTTCCGAGCTAAATCGTACAAATGAACACATATCGAAGACTTCTCGAGCAATTGTTGGAAGTATAGGGCAGTTTTGAGCTCCCATTACTATAATTGAAAGTGTGTGTAAGAAGTTGACTAACAACATTGTATCAATATCTTGCGCTATACGATCATATTTCACATACAGCATTTGTTTCGTGCGATTGCCACGTATAAGTGAGAAGAAAAACGTACCGACTACGGCGTGAAAACGATTCGGTTTTGTGTTGCAATTCATTTTAGCTTTACTGAAATATCTTTTCGTTTTCTCACGCAATCTCAATCGTATGGTTTGTCGGGCCAAAGCTAAACGTTTTTGATGTTCGTTTTCAAAGTGAAATTTTCTTAAATGAGTTGACGGTGCAACAGCAGTAATGGTATTTATTGAATTGGGATTTTCATTTACATTTTCGATAGCACCGCATAATTCCTTAACAGTTCCTGCTATAATTTGTAACATTAAGATTCTTAGGTTTGCATTATAGCAAGAATTATCAGTATGAAATTGTCGACATATATATTCAGCACATTCGGCCGGATGAATTGAACATATAGCAACGCAGCATTTAAATTTAGTCTCATCGAAATTCTCATAATAATATTGCATATCCAGTGTTAAAAACAATTGCATTAAATCCACACCAATACGAGAATCAGACTTCGGTAATTGTGTGCGTATAAGATTTTCAGCTGTAGATAAAGCTGATTCAAAGTATTCATAATTTTCGCATTTCGTCGATAAAGTTGCCAACAAATCCAATAGAAATTTAGGTCTTTTATCTAGAATTTGCGGCGTATCATTTGACATGTCATACGGTTTTAAATCATCATCATCGTCCGAATCTAATTCCATTTTAGGTGATTTTGAAGGAGGTTGCTCTATTTCAAAGCTATCGTCAATTTTTTTGTCTACCACTTGTTGGGAGTCCTGAGGACAGCGTAGTGGTTTAATTTCAGAATTTTTGTTTGTCATAAAGTTTTCTAATAAAATTTCTAAATTTGTGCCATTGTCATATTCGGTTGCTTTATTTTCCAGTTGTATAGAATTGTTTAGAATATCAATTTCTTTTAATGTTTCTCCTTTGGGAGTATTAAAAATTCCTTCGTATTCAAATCTTAATTGTTCCTCTTCTTGAACATTTGGTCCAGTAATAAAATTAAAAATCAGTTCTACTGTTTTCATGCCAATATGACGTTGTAGATTGTCGGGACACTCTAGATGATGACGTAAACCTTTATGTAATAAACTCTTTATCACGAAATCCTCTTGAGTTTCATATCTGCCACTCGAATAATAAAATTTTGCCGAAATTATTAAAAGCTTTGATAAATTCAAGTGTTCCATTTGAGACAATTTCTGTAAAGCAATGCGTTTTGACCATACATTTAAGACATTCTCCAATAGTTGTCTTAACATGCCATCATCAACTGAAGATATATAGCGCACTAACGTTAACAACGCCTTATCATTGAGGGGTATTTTCTGCACGGCTAACTTATGTAGAAAACATAACTGCCAGAGTTCATTACATTTAGCAGAATCGCCTAATAATTTATAAACATCCAACGATCCGTTTAACATACATAATGCTAAACGATATATTGCAGTATAGTTGTCATCCATTAACAGAAATATTTGCTGAATAGATTTTTGGGCTTGAGAATATGTACATAATTCTTGTAATATTTCTAAAAATTCCAAAAATGCTGTATTATTTTCCAAATTATTTCCAAAGTGGAGAACAAGGCAACTTAAAAGATCGGATAGAAACTTTATGTCAAAAAATTGCTTTTTCTTATCTTCACAGTGTATTAAAAACCAAATAGCTTTTAGAATATGTTGCAAGATTTTCTTTGCATAATTATTTGCCACATAAATATCCTTAATTTGGCCGCATAAAGCATTAGCCAAGCGTGTAGGCAAAGACATTAATAACTGTAGGAATTCCATAATTTTTATATTGAATTTCTCAATTTTAGGTTCTGGTAGTGTATTTAGAGTAGATTTGAATTGTTCCATTAATTCCGCCTTTTCTTTACATATTAGCAAAAACGTTACGGACATAAAACTATCATCTTCTAACAAAAATTCGAATACAGCCATTATGCTTTGAGGCGTCTTTTCTAAATGTTTGGTTAAGCATAGCCAAGATTCCATTATGAATTCGAAATTATTATCAATTTTAAATAAATTAAAAATTGTTATTTCATTGCTATCAACTGATTGTCCTGGCCATTCGTTGGTAATTAAATGAGTAACGGCTTGCAATAAATTCGAATATTCATCTGATGCTATTAAGCACCAAGGCACTGTATCAATATCTACTTTACATATTTTTTCTGCTGTAGTAAATCCTGGTAGACAATTTTTTAACCATAATTGTTTCAAAATGTCCTTAGCATATTCCACATCTGTAGATGATTCCATCGTTTTTAATTGGCGTAATTTTTGTATAGCATTTTGTATTTCATGCCGTAGAGATTCCGGAAATTTAGCAGCACAGCTGTTTTCATCTGCTGAAAGTGAAAAATTGAAGGATTCCAATTGGCATTTGTTTCCATTAAATATTGTTTCTTATTGTGTAATTTCAAAAGATAAATTACGGAAACATATTTTTTTGTTTCGTTAAACATTCCTACTTTTTATCTTGCTTTTGACTAAAATACATTATTTTCAATCACTACTTCGTTTTTGTTTTTTTTTTTTTGTAAGATTAACATGCACATTTGTAATCCCATTAGTTCTACGACTGTATTATAATAGCTTTCGATTATACGAAGTTTCGTATGCATATTTATTTAGTTCAGTATACATGAGAAGAAAGACATGTACTTTCATATACTTTTTCTTAATAAGACCTTATATAATTTTTTTTACAGCTGTCGTTTATCAAATTGTTTAGCTTTTTAAGTATATCACAGTTTTAAAGTATTATTTAACCATAAAACGAAAGCATTGCATTTTTGTTATTATTTTTTAACAACAAAATGAAAACTAAGCTTATTACTACAAAAAAAGAGATATTTTAAATACAAAATCATGAAACTTACCCATTGGCATACTTTGATGGATCGACAAATCTCCTAGGCCAGCCAGAAGATCTGTGGCTGTTGTAGCACCTAAACTTGTAGTTGTTGCATTTGTTGTATTACTAGCAGCAGTTGAGTTGAATAAGTCAAACGCAGCATTGGATGGAGTGGCAGTTGACAAAAGATTACCATCTAAGCCACTACTGGTAGTAGAACTACCTTGGAATGCAGAGAAATCAGCAAAATCATCATTTGTTGCAGACGGGATGCCTGTTAAACTAGCTGAAGGAGGTTCTGCTGCGCCACCGCTGCCGAATGCTGAAGCAAAATCACCAAATTCATTTTGTTGCTGCTCAACTGCTCTTGGATTAAAATCATCTAGATCATCATTGATAATAGCAGCACTATTAAGTGTTTTTTCACTTTTAGTAGGCGAGCATGTTTTAAATAGACCATCTATACCATTGTTATTATTTGCGGTGGTTGTATTAGAAGTATTGCTTTCGTGTGATGATATGCCCATAGTATTATTATTAATTGAAGAATAACCAATTAAATCATTACTAGTTTCTCCGGGTGTATCACGATGAGTGGGTGAGTGTATGCCAGCAGCATTCGACGGCACGGATTGTTTACCAAAATTAGCTGCAGCACCCATATCAATTTTCTTGTTACCGACAGGTTGTTTGTTTTGTGGTTGCTTCGTTACGGGACCCGACGATGATGATGAAGATGCTGATTTGGGACGTATGTTCATATTTATACTACTAGGTTTGACTTCAGTGGCAATATCTGCGGGGCTAGCGCGATCATTGTAACGATAATTTCTTCTGAAATTATATACAAATATTAAATTCAATGCAAATGTTGTAATTTCAAAATTAAAAACCTGGGACTTGGTGAATCACTATCTGAGAATTCTTTTTCACCCTCATATTGTGCATCATCGTCTTCATAACGATCTGCAGATCGTGAATCAGAGTCTATATTTGAAATATGTAACAAAAGAATTGAATTAATAATTTATAAAAAAAAAATATTGAATTTTTCCAACATGTCTTGTATACTACAATAAAATAATTCATCGAGGGAGTTTATTTAAATGATCCATAAATTTATTTCTTCTAAATATTGAATACTTCTTTTGAAGATAGACTACTACTTACACCAATTATCGCCGTGATCACTCCGTGATGTTCGCCAACCACCATCGTTGTAACCGCCCCCACTATAACCACCACTTCTCATACCCATGGCGTCGCTGCTCATACCAATATATTTGTCTTTATTCTTTTTCGCTTTTTTACGTTCTTCACGTAAGCGATCATCATCTTGTATAAAGTCTATAAGTTCTCTTACCTTAAAAAATGTTATTACAACTATTAACATGTTCTTTAAGTTTTCTTTACAACATACCTTATGCCTAACATTAATGCCCTGATCTTTACCACCTTCATCGGTAAAGGTATAATTTTCTAGTGAACGTAAATCATAAATATGCTCTCTTGATGAAGTAACAACACGCTCGGAACCATTGCGTACCAAATAGTTTAACAACAATAAGCTCTAAAAAATTAAATTATGGAATGTACTATACATCTTATTTCTGTATTTTAATAAAGAATATAAAAAAAATACCTTGTAGGTTCTACGCCAATTGGTTTTGTTATCTGTTAACATACGTTTCCATAGCATTGACATTACCTCAGGAAACGTTTCATATGAAAACGTAGCATGAGCCAGTTCTTGCATTAGGGGGCCAGTCGGACCCCAGGGATCGTCATTTGTTGCTTCTCTAACTTTACCTTCGATTTCTGTGTAATTCATAACCACATTTGTGCTATAATTAAAAATGTCGAAGTAGAAATTACTTTTAAGATAAATAATGAAATCATTTGTAATCAAGTAATAAAATTTGGTTCTGTTTTCCATCACATTTCTCCATTAAACCAAATATAATGTGCTATTTTCTATGTGTATACGTGTATAGTGTATATTATTTAATTTAGTAATATATTTCAAAACTGAACATATCTTGATCAATAATTAATTATTGGGTATATAGCAATAAGATTATAAAAATTAAACAAAATGCTGACGTAATGCTTTGTTTAAGAAGCTCCCGATACGCTAAAGATAAAGAACGCATGATTTTTTATGCATGTGAATATTAAATCAATATTAAATTAATACAAGCCTTTAATTTGAAAAATAAACAATGAGATTTAGAAAAGAAAAACGCTGTAAATTTTTAATTTATTCGGTATTAATATTAAAATTTACGAATTTACATTAAATTGAAAAAAATGTTTGTGTTGTTTTGTAAATACGTGTTTGAAAAGTTTTATCAATTACTAACTTCCTACACAATTTCAATATTAGTATTTTTTATTTAAATTTCTCTTTACTATACTCAAAATCAACATTTTTCACACATTTAACCAACAAACAATAAGTTAAAAGCAATCGAACTCAAAACAGCAACAATATAAATGTATTTAATAGTACACGTAATACAAATTATAATTTAAATAGTTTCAGTATTGCTTCTGTATTTCATTAGTTATTTACTAAGTTGAACGAGTATAAAAAAATGTATGTTGTATACATATATATACATGTAGTGTTTGTAGCATTATCATCCCAAATTAATAACCAAATAAACAACAGACGAACGAAAGAAAAACCAATAAACTACTTAAATAAAAACCAAAATAAGCGGTTTTTTTTAAGTAAACATTCCCTCCATTTCCGACTTTTCCTCACTGCCTTTAACTCCCTAGCGTAACGGAAACAATATACAGTTTATTTCCTATTGCTGAAAATTTAATATTTTGATAAGCATGTAGAATTGGTCGGTTGTATTCGACGTTTAATATTTTAATTTTGTATATTTACTTTTGTTTTTAAATGTTGTTAAATTATCATTATTAAACTTATTATTTAAGCAGTATGCATACCTACATTCATATACATGTAGATATAAACAAAATATAAATATGCCGTTTTTTGTGTCTATTAAAATACGTTTAAAAATAAATTATTCGGTTAAATAAGGAATGCAAAATAAGCAATATCTATCGTGATTTGTTATGGTCTACACTAATATTTTTTTAATATATAAAACTAACATTTTGATGCTTTCTCCGTTTGTCTATTAAAATATGTTTAAAAATAATTTGCTCTGTTGTTCTTAGTAAAAAATAAAATTCTTATTGTTTTCTTCAATATTTTTCTATTGATTAGTTCGCTTTTATATTTTCATTTATATATTTTAACACCGTCAATTCATTTTATATTAACACTGCTATTCATAGCTATTATACATTTATTCTATTTTTTCTTTTCAATGAAGCATGTAAATAAAAGTTATGTAGCTTGTTTAAGACATCGTATAAACTAAGCAGTGTTTGCCACAATATACAATATTTCGTTTAAACACTTAAAAACACTTGTTGTTGTTATTTATAATATAAATTCTATTAGATTTTGTGCCATAAAATAAAATCTTATCTGTACAAAACAATTCTAGAAATCTAGGTAATTTTTTATTTTTTTTTTTTTAGAAAAATTGCTGCTCTATTAATAATTCATTAAAAATAAATAGAAAAATTGTTTTATCTTTAAAAGAAATAAAGTGGAAGTTTTAAATGGCAATAATTGCTATTGGTGATAACAATTTCGAATGACAATAACGAGAACAACAAATGCACAAAAGAAACAAGATTTTATTCTATACCTGCTCAAACTATTTTTAATTTGCAAACACGGAGATACTTTTGAAATGCAAATATTTTTAAAAATGATTGTTCAAAATATCTAAATTAAATGTCTAAAAAATTTATATTCATATAAGAGAAATAAATAAAATTAAAAATTAGACAAGTATATTCAACAACTGCTTCAACAAATATATTCCTGTAAACACGGATTTGTTGTGAATATTTCAGATAAATTTTTTTAAAGTAAAATAACATTTAAATAATATAAAAATAAATAATTAAAATAAAATAAAATAAATAATGTAAAGAGCAAAGGAAATAGGGTGCGCTTTAACTAGCCGGCAGCATTTTGGGGAGAAAAGAATTTATGAAACGTTAAGTACACGTATCGTTGATTTAGAATATTTAAGAATGCAATAACTGATGTAAGATTTTATGGAACAAATGCATGTTTTCATGCTAATATGTGTTTCTAAAGAACAGAACAGATTCCATTCGATACTGTCATTGGAAAATTTATTTTTAGCAAATTTGAAGCATATTTGATTTCCAGCTATAGAAACGGTATATTTTTATACATATCAACTTACTACAAAGTTTCTAAAGAATGATATTAATAGTATATAATTACTATTTTCAAGAAATTAAAAATGAAATATAAAAATACTACATGTTCACATTTGTATATGCGCATATTCATATTTAAATATATGAATTTTATGATATTTTATAATTGATCAAAAAAATTAGAAATAAAAATATTGGAATCTTTTAATATATGTATGGTCAAATTCTAAAATGGCCTAATACGAGGAGTACACAAGAAACAGGTGATAAGTGAACTAAGAAACAACTATATTTGAGTGTTTATAATTGGAAAATGTACAGCATTTTCACGCACTAAACGTTGGGGAATAGTAATGATTAAATCCGTTGGGGAAAGAGAGTCACAAAAACAAGGTGGGAAAATAAAAACCAGTAATTAACTATTTTCTCATCACTACTTGTTATTTTTTTTTTTTTGTTCAGCTGATGATGATATTTGATTGCATTAACTGCTTTGAAGCTTTTTAAATCAACAAATGGACACAGCCTACACTTGAGTACAAGTGTACTTAAAACACAAAGATAAAAAGGCAACATGTACAAATAGAGAAGGTACACAAGAATCAAAGACTTAAGACCAAAAAAAAAGAAAAAACAAGAAACAAGACTAAGCTTAACCTTATATTGTATTTCTTGTTCTCTATTTCTTTCCATTTTCATTATTTCATACTTGTCTATGCCACTGATGTATAGGCATGTATGTACGTGTGCATATTGTTCTATTGCCTGTAGTTGTTGCTATTGTCGGTTGTTACCTTGACCAAATTTATGACATATATTTGTTAATTTGATTTACAATCTATCCACAACAGCCAAAAATCCAATGAGTAATGTGGGTGTCTAGGGAGGGAATATTTTATTTCCTATTCCTTTTTATACACGCTGAAATAGTCTATATGCATAGATCTAAAAACTACATTTTAATTACCAAATTTCACTTACACTTTATCAGCCAGTTCACGCACTTTCCACATATTAATAAATTTGTCAACCATTTTTTCACCAATTGTGATATTGTTTTCTGCTTTGTTGAGTAATTTATTTCACTTTTTAAACTTTTTTACCTTTTATTTTTAACTCACTTCGTATATTTGTTTCACACACTATCGAATATGACACAAGTCTCTTAGCGAAGTGATTAGGAAAAGGAGAAAAATTGCAAATTTTTTATTGTGTTTCTTTTTTACTTTTTTTTGTAGTTTTGGTTCACTGCACACGTTCTGTGATTTTTAATCGTTGTTTATTACTTTAAAAATAATTCTATTCTTTGATAATTCTTCCAATTTCATTAATTTGCAACAAAAATTTGTAATAAAAAATTAAATTATAAATTTAGAAATAAAAAATTCAAAAACTATTTGAAGAATAAAAATGATTGACGAAAAATTGCTGTCGCCATCAAAATTTTTTTACAAGTGAAGTTGCAGGCACATGGTGTTAATAGAAACGTACCAATTGGTATCAACATGATTGTATGGAAAGATATGGAATAAAATAAAATTAATTAAAAAAATATGTTTTAAAGAGAATTTAATTATTATTTTTAATAAATTTTTATATAATACTTAACATTATTTGAAGATGAATATAAATATATCGAACTATGTAAAATTTTTGATTAAATAACGGTCTTCAATGCTATTTAGTGCAACTATGTATACTGGAACAGTTTTATCGACTGTGTTGTTCTGACATCTTTTATTAAACAGCCGATCAGTTGTCTGCCGTCATTTTTAACAAGTCCGTGTGGAGATATTTTTATTTGACTTCAAAAAGTAATTTTTATAAAGAAAATATTCAATTAAAAATTTAATAAATAATATAAACAAATTATCTAAATTATTCACAAACTGTAGAATATCGATAACATAAAGTATTTTTCTTGAAATTTAAGAAACTTACATATTTCTTCACAATTTCTATCAAAACAAAAAGGTTATGTAAACTTTTCTTCCTATTCCAGCGGCAATAATACGGACCGGATTGGGTTAAAACATTGGAAAAAATGTTGGGGTTAAGGTTTTATACAACTACAGCCACACAAATGTTTAGGCGCGCAACATTTAACACTGGTCATGCTATGAGAGCGTCATCTTCAAATATGGCGGCGGTTGAGGCCGCAGGTATTTCGTCGAATTCTAATACGCACAGCACTCCGCGACAAGCCGGTAAAGAGGTACAAGACGGAACCAATACGGAAGCAGAAAATGTAAAGAAAACAAAACGTAAGTTTTACGGCTGACATGCAAAGTTTTTCGTTAAAAATTATAAATTGTAGAATCATTGGTGGCTGCGGCTTTTGAAAACCTTAAGGATGATACCCCTACTAGCTCGACTAAAAATGTTCGAGCATCAGCTGGAAATCTGGACAGCAACATCATTGATGACCGTATTAACAATGCTAAAACTGTTAACGGCCTTCTGTCTGTAACAGAAGGCAATAATATCATAACACGAAAGCACGCCTTGAGAATAGTCTCCATTTTAGCGGAGTGGAGCTCAGTAGATCGTGTAAAACTAACAGAATTTGAAAATGATTCCCGATTTTTAAAAGTTTGTCGCATGTTAGGTCGCACAGTTAAAAATGGCAATGGTGGAAACAAGGACAATGGCACGAAACGTATATCTGGCTTTAGAACTGATGATCTCAATACGGTATTGGGTGTTGCTGGTGATGATGAGGCTGCGAAATTAATAGCTAGTATTAGTCTGCCACAAATGGTTAAAGTAATGAGTACCTTGGCTGCACGCAAACGTCGCAGTACACCTTTGCTGCGTTCTTTGGCTTTTAATATCAGTAGTGCCACTGAACATTTAGATCTGAAACAATGTGCTGATGTATTTTTTGCTATGGCTACGCTAAACTTTCAAGATTCCGTTTTGGCTGCCAAAATATGTTCAGATATACAAGTGGCCCTGCCTAAGAACACAGATAAATCGGCTGTAGTTGGTTCCATTTTAACAAGCTTGGGAATTTTAAAATATAGAGATTTAGGTAAGTACATATTGAATTTGCATAACTATCTCAGGAATACACAATATTTAAGTATTTTAAATTTATTTTAAAGATTTTGTACAAAACATTAACTACTATCTATAAAAATACTTTCAAAATTTTGCACTAAACTAAAACGAATATAAAACACATATTTTTGTAATGTAATTATTTTCAAATATGTGCGTGTGCATATGTAAATGTTATCACTAATAAAATACCCGTTTTATTTTACAGATATTTTGGAAGCGCTTACACAATGGACACTAAAATATATTGATGTCTGCAGACCCCAAGATCTAAGTGCTCTATTTTTAACGTCAGCTATTTTAAACTTTAAATCGGCCAATATTGAAGATGTTTGTCAAAAACTTGTCAAGACAATAGTACAACAAGATTTTACTAAAAGTGTCGATTGGCTTAATCATGTGTGGGCATTAACCATGCTTGGTATATGTGATAATATACATTTACAAAGTGTTTTAGAACCTGCGTTTGTGGATAAGTTACAATCGGAAAAAGCTGGTCTTTCAGCCACTTCAAAAATGAAGCTATTAAACTTGAATAGTTATGCCAAACTAATAGCACGTGATTATAAAGGACCTGTACTTTCGAATGATAGTGTTGTTTATAATGTACCCATAGCTCATCCAAAATCTAAACAAATTTTAGTTAATGGTCTACTTGATGCTTTAAAAAGTTTGCTGCCATCAACCAATCATGTCAATAGTTTAGTCGATAGTAAAATGGGTTTCTTAATTGGTAAGTAAAGGAAATATTATGTTTCTTTATTTTTTGTTGCTTAGTGTACATTATTTTCGTAAACTTCAATAAATATTGTCTCTAGCAGTTGCATGTTGATTCTTTAAGAATTATTTTAATAAATTAAGTAAATAACCTTATCTTTATAAGAAGCAATTCAATTTACTAAATTTATTTTAACATTTGCCATAACATTCGAACTAAAACTCATCTTTACATTTATTTTCGTTACCACGCCAAACATTACGTCGCTATCTTATTTATTATGTGCTTCATTCTTAAGTTCTTATTTTTTTTATTGCATGTTATACACATTATTCTCGCTAAATTAACGAGGCTAAACCATAAACCATTTTTTAAGAAGAATTATTTGGATAAATTAAGCAAATAACCTTATCACTTTAAGAAACAAATCAATTTACTAAATTCACTTTAACATTTAACATTCCATTCCGAACTAAAAACCATATCTTCATTGATTTTCATTACCACGTCAAATACTACATTGCTTCCATTTTTATTTTTTGCAACATTTTTGAGTTGTACGTTTAAATGTTTGTTAAAATGTGTTCGATTTCTAAATTGAAGAAGAAAAAAAAACAAAACTTAAATTATTACAGATGCAATGTGTGTTTTCGATGCTAAACGCAATCCTTTGCCTTTGGATAAGGAACACGCGAATGGAATCAAGTGAGTTTACTTTCTGGAACATTTTTTAAAAATTATATTATAATAACCACATTGATTTCCTTAATTTCTAAAAGAGTTGCTTTGATAGTTGTGGACTATCACGACATCTGCCATGGAACCCATAGATCAGCTAGTGGTATAACATCGTTAAGTTTTGATTTACTGGAGAAAAGTGGTTACAAAGTAATACCCATACCGTATAACGAATTCAATACTAGCGATAAGTTGTTAAAAAGAGTGCAGTATCTGGAAAGTAAATTTAAGGCACTCATTAGTACTAATACACAATAAAACTAAACATCCTAAATAAAATCAAAAGAAAAAAAATTATTTTAATTTAAATGAGTAATTGGTAAATAGCAGTGCAATTGCTAATTTAAAGTCATAAGTACACCGCACCTCCCCCCCCCAAAAAAAAAAAAACAATCATAACGTTGTCTCTAAATCTTAATCCAATCTAAATTTAGTTTAATTTTATTAATATTAATTGTTTGAAAATTTGTATTAAAAATTATAGTAAAATTCGCGTGCTTCTATAAAAAAGTATAAAATTTTTATAAAATATCATATATCAACCAAAAATAGAATACAAAATATTATTTGTTTTTTATGAAATAAAATTTTATTTTATAAATATATTTTAACCAAATGTTCTGTTTATAGCATCTTAACCACGGCCTCTTTGCGATCAGTAGCAGTAGAGCCTTTTTTAGCTACTTTGTATGTATTTAATTCATCTAAACGCACTACACGTTGCTTATTTAAGCCAACCTTCCACCATTTACCAGTTTCGGTAAACTCTACCGATACTGCAGCTAAATTATGGAAAACATTTCTGGCTAACATATGACGATTTCCCACTTCTAAACGTATTTTATGATCGTATACTTCTTCCAAATTCTCCACACGATTATGATTACGAGTCTCAGTTTCTGTTAAACATACGCAATTCCAAGGTGACCATTCTTCGGATTTATTCCAACGTGGCAATCTTTAAACGATTGTATTTATATTGTATAATTGAATTATATTTTAATGTATTTCAGATTGTTTTACCTTAATTTATTCAAATTCTCACATTTGCTCAATATAGAATGACCATGCCATATTTGCTCAACTATGTGTCGTACATCATCGACTTGCATGATAAATGCAAATGAATTACTGCATTTCTTTTTACGTTCTTCACGTTGTATACTACGCAAGATTGCAGTGTATACCAAATTTTCAGTAGAGGCTTCCTGTAAATATGTTTATGTTAGCTTTTATTCGTTGATATGTCATTTTTACCTTGAGATAATAGCATGTCTTGCAAGTATCCACTTTATATTGCCTGGTACGTATTGCAAATTGCTTGTAAGGCTTTACTTGATTGCAAACTGTACACATACGATTTCCAGATTCTGAAATTTTAAATTTCAAAAGCAATGAGAACGGTTACTTAATGGTTTTTTAATTTTAGCAGTTAACTGATTTTCGATAACTTTTTAAGAGACCTAACTGATAACTAAGTTTATAAACTTTATGTCTAGCTTTTGTTAACAATAATTCCAAAGGAGATGGTTGTGTATTAGAATTCATCTTTGAGAATTACCAAATAAGTTTTTATCTTCATTATGTTTGTTGTTTTCTTTTTAACCACAATATGTAACTTACTGCGTGGTTTGCCTTCCTTCTTGAATTTTATTAGTTCAACAAATAATATATTTTGTCGTTTGCGCAATACTTCAACATCGCAATATTTTGTGTAGACCAGTAAGTTTCGTTCGCGATCAAATAAATCGAAAAGCTGAATTTAAAAATAATATTCGTCACAAAAAAAAGAAGCTGGTAATAATTTTTTTTTATTTGCCATACTTCACCAAATTCAGGAAAATCATTTTCATTTATTAAAATTTCTCGTACTTTATGAATTAAAGCCAAACGTTCATCCTTGGGTAAAGGTTGCTGAAGATCTTTGTAAATTTCAGTTAAAAATCGTACTCTTTGTGTACTTAAAAGATCCAAGTGTATCATAGTATCTGCAATATTAGATTACTTAATCATTGTATGCAAAAGACCATAATTTAATTACCTCCATAGCCTACCCACTTTATGGGTTCACCCAATTTTTTAAGCAATTGTTCTTCACGAAAATCTTTCATAGCTTCAAAAACTAAATGCCTCTGGCGATCGATACCACTTAACAGTGTTATTTCTTTATCCAATAATATATTTATTTCAGCTATACGTGCAGCTCCTTCATACATTTTTGCTATACGTTTCATTTCAGCAATTTTCCATTTTTGTACTTCACTATATAAAAGTTCGAAATCATCTTTCGTCCGTGGAAATTGTTTAGCTCTTTGCTCTCGTTCAATACGTCTCTCTTGCTTTTCTTTAAAAGCTTCTTCTTCTTCTAAACGATTAGCAACTAAGCGCCTATGAAAATATCGTTAACACACAATTATTCAATATAATTTTAATAACTGATACCTATATTCCTTGGCGCATGCTTTCATCCATTGCATCCACTTCCAACGACGAAAATTACGCTGTATTAAACGTATTTTCCCTAATCGATTTATAATTCTTTCTTGCTGGGCATGCGTAATATATTTTCGTGGGGTAATACAATAATCGTTTGCTTCAGACCAATATCGTATGTTATTACCATCGAGCCAGCATTGAGACATTTGATCATGCATTGTATCCTAAAACAGTGAAAATATCGCAAAAGAAATTAAAAAAGCTTCCAAAAAGTATTTGAACATTGTAAATATTCGTTTAATAACGCTGTTCATATGTTGGAAAAAGAGGGTAAGGAAGTGGCCTCTAAGGATATTAGATCTGTTTAGTGTTTGCAGTGCAAAAATTTTTTTTGCTGTCCGAAAGGCTTTCCAATTTTTTCTCATGAATTTTATGTCTGCTTGTTGTTTTTGGTAC
Organism: Sarcophaga bullata; assembly: GCA_005959815.1. Classification (NCBI taxonomy): domain Eukaryota; kingdom Metazoa; phylum Arthropoda; class Insecta; order Diptera; family Sarcophagidae; genus Sarcophaga; species Sarcophaga bullata. The sequence goes on from QOCX01000122.1 coordinate 30,962, forward strand.
AACTGACTATGATGACCGAAGAACAAAACAAGTTGTACTCAAAATGCCACAAAAATTGCTCCAAATGATCGAATTAGTTTCGATGAGATTTTGAACGACTTACAGCTCTTTCGACTATGATGGCACGGAAGCATACACTTAATTAATACAGCTTAATTTACTAATTCTGTATGAAGTAAAATTATTTTGGTTGAATTGGTTTTTGAAGTATTTTCAAACACAAGAAAACAAAATTTCGCTAAATGGTGTAAACGCGACTTGGTTTGAGAATAAGTTTTATGAAGAATTTCGGTTCAAATTTTTGTCCGTAGAGTAGTTGCAGTTTGTTGTTCATTATCATTATACTTACAACTAATTTCGGTTTAAGTTCATGTGTTTGCGTATCTCTACTGGCATATGTTTGCCATTTGCATTTGTTTATATAAGGACCCGTTTGAGTGAAAGCATCCATGTATTGAGTGCCAGTACTTTTATTAATATAACCGCATAAAAATGGTTTCTGAATTGCGCGATTCTGAATTTCTACGACAATATTTTTAGCTTTACCATTGCGAGAATCCTCTGGTGGTATATAAACCGTAATGAAATCTGGTAAATGATATTTACTGTAAATTAAAAAAGTTAATTTTATTAAAAAGTGAAAGAAGAAATATTTTTAATACCTATAGTAAATATTTAAATCCAATTTTTTTTCTCGTACATCGCCAATGCTATCTTCTGTGTCAGCTTTTTTGGATTTGCTGCTACTCTTCAATTCGAGCATGTACTCATGTATACCAAATTCATCACAATCCGTTTCAAATATGGTACAAAAATCCGAAAGAATTTGTTCACCTTGTTTAAGTACTAAAAATTTTGGTTCAATTTCGAAACGTCGGCCAATATCGGTTTTAACTTCTCCTAAAGACAAACAATTTGGATAAACCTGTGCAATTGTTTGATTGCCATTCAAATGGAATTTCACAGTAACATTCTCAATATTAACAATCTCTTCATATTCTTCAACTTCGCTGGAGATTGGTGAAGTTGGCTCACGTCGTCTTGGTGGAGGATCACATTCTCCCAATGGCCGGGGAGTTGGTATTAATGTTACTTCGCTAACTGTTGGCATTATGTTCTCCATTGTTTTTTTTTTTTTGTTTTATTATTAAAAAATATTTTATTTTATTTTTGTTTGTTGTGAATTTTTAATCTATTGTCTTTAATTTCTTGATTATTACAATGTGTATTGTTGCCAATGTTTGTTTTTATCGAACAAATTGTACAGGTATTCAGTTAAAGTAAAATTAAATCAATAAAAAATATACGAATAAAAAAAAGTTTAGTTTCCTTGACTTCCAAAGTTCATTTCCTAGGTTCCATGTTATGTTATAAATTACTTTTTTATATTCATTTTGTAACATGAAGAGTTTAAAACTTGAGAAACAAACATCTTTCCGTTTTCTAAATTTACTACAACTATGAAAAACACTCTTTAAAAAGGCTTAAGGGCCTGAGCATATTATTTTGAGTAGTATTATTGATAAAGGAACACGAAAGTGTTAATAATCGTTATTGAATACAGTATTCCCCAGATATAAGCACCTTCAAAAATGTTTGCAGGACAGTGCTTATAAACGGGGAATTTTTATATCGAAATCCCGCACCTGAGAGTAAATAGCCTGAGATCAATAGCAAATAGCAAATAGCCTGTCATTCAAGCTGATATATTTCTATTTATCTCATAGCTGTCAATGGCTTCGTATTCGATGGAGTGCCGATCTTTGATCATCTTCTACTGTTCGGTGTGGTGACCAAAGTTGTAATTTTCTGGGCCCCCTTGTCTCTTCGGAATCACTGCAAAGAAATTACTGAAAGAGATGAATAGCTGCAGACTTTTTAGACATAGCCAAGCATCCTATTGTTGCATTAACTAGGCAGAGAATCAGAGCGTTGATTCGCCATATTCTTTAGAAGAAGAGCCTTATTACGTAGAATAACAACTTTATACATTATGAAAGGCGAAGATCGATGGATTGTAGGTCCTCTATTAGTAATCAATTATCTCAGATTGCGTTACATCAGTTGGTTAAGTCTTCTGGATGGCGTCCAATGACTCAGAAGCATGAGTCAGGATGAATTATATGAACGATTTTTTTTATAGTAGAATTAAAATACGAAGTACAGTTTTTCGTGTTTAAAAGCGCGATGTATATATCGAAATAGTTTCAGCATATTTTAAAGCATATACTAAGCGGGTATTTATTATATCCGGAGACTACTGTATTTGAATCTTAGATAAAACAAATACGTTTTAATTAATATGTACCCCTTTACGCAGTCTTAAATTTGTTTATCAATAAAAAAACAAACAGTTTTCTGAAAAATTGGGTTAGACTTTAATCAGTCTCAAAAATCGATCATAATTTACGCGAATCAGATAAAGATTTATAGTTGAACTAATACAGGCACAAAATATCAGTGGCTAATATTAGTGTGCACAGGAATTTCTAATTTAATCTGATTTCAATTTCTTTTGTATAATTTGCATAAGGTTTTGTATTTTGACAGTAAATGTAAATTTATGATAATAAAATTAAGTTGTAAATACGAATAAGATAATCATAAAATTTATTTAAAAAAACGTTGCAATAAAAAGCGAAAGCGTCATACAGTTTAAAATCTGAAAATATTTATATTAAAACAACCAGTTTTTTATTATATTCTATTAACACATTTGAGAAAGGGAATTAGGAAGTAGTGTTCAGAAACATGAAATGTGAATCACTTAACAATATAAGAGAAACAAAGACTTCTGCAGAAACATGTTCCACTTATGAAATATGCCTTGTCTGACCTTTGGACCATCCACCACAACCAAATTTGCTTGGAGAGATAGATTGTTACTACATAAGAGTATGTTAACAGATCATGCAAATGCAAATGATCAATTAAAACTATGCAAGTCAACGGAAAAAAATGCAAGTCATCTGCCAAAACAATGCAAGTCATCAACCAAAAAAAAATGCCAGTCACCGACCAAAAATGCAAGTCATCTACCAAAGAAATGTAACTTGCGAAAAATATAATATTTTGTTGGAGAATTATTACAATTTTTAAGGATATTTCTTCACAATTTCATTTTTATCCCATTATAACCCATTTTGCTCATTGAAAAAAAGCTTTATCTCCCGTTCCAATTAACGCCCGACTCGAAAACCTGTTTTGACATCCCTGTTGCCATGGCTATTCAGCCCACTTGGTCCGAGCTCAAGTCTATTTCGCCCAAGAGTCCATTTTTTTATTCGATTTAGCCCCATTTATATTTCCGCTCCTTAGTAATGCCCGACCGTAAGGAAATCTGTTTGGAATCCTTGATACCATGGACTAATAGTAGGATATCTACAACAAGTCCAATTTTTTCACAATATCGATCATCCTATCCAAACACGGTTAACATAGTGAATTTTTCAAACCCGATTTCTCAAGTCCCAAAATTATTTGGCATATACCACTAATTAGGTTTTATTAGCATACCTTAGGTTATAATTTGGGATACCCAATTTATCAAAACAACGATTATCCTCCCTAGACATTGTTAAAAGAAATAAATTTTTTTTTTTCTAAATTTTTCAATTGTCAAAAGAATTTGCGAATCACCAGAGAATCACTCAAGGAATGGGATAGAGATTCCATTCTCCGACGTAGTATATTTGGGTGATTTCTTCCATGACAATTTTCTTCTATCTTCACACACTCATTAATTTGGTTGCAGCTGGATCTAGAACTAGAACCTTTTATTTACTTTTTTCTTTGCGATTTCTTCAAAACTACGACAAGTTTAATATTTTTTTTAAATAAATTTATTTATCATTAATGAACTATTTCTTAATAAATAATGTTTTTATCAAAGTAAAATGATGATTTTAAATTTTTCGGTGTTAAATTATATTTTGGTCCAGCATGCGCCACCTGCAGTCTAAATGGTCGTCCATTGAAATAATAATCATCACGATCTACTCGAAAAACTTTACTTTCAGCCTTTGAAGGTTTTCGAATTGGAGCCTCCGTTGTCGTTGTTTGATAGCTTTGCATTAGCATTGATGGTTTATAGTATGACATTTGCAACTGCTGATGATATTGTTGATAGGGATTTGGAATTTTGTAACTGCCATATGTCACAGTTTCCGTAGTTGGTGTACCTGGAGGTTCGACCAAAAGTGGATTAATTTTCATTGGTTGGTAGTCGTAGCCAATACCAGGTATAAAACGATATGGCAATGCGGGTATGGGTATATAATAAATTCTAGAATCTTTTTTGGTTTTCTTTGTCTTGGGGCGAGTTGAATATTTACGCAAATTTAAAGGTTTTGATGAGACAATTATGTCCTTGTAAATATTCTCAACACTTGGACTTTGAAATAGTATTTTTGAACCCAGGTTACCTGCACTAGGTTGTTGCGATGACGATGCATCTGTCAATTTATTCGTATCAATTACATAGGCTGTGACTAGAAAGGCGGGAGTGGAAAGAATTGTAAAGAATGCGGCTAATAGTACGTCAATGTAATGTGTATAAAGCATTCTGAAATTAGAAAATAAAAAAATAATGTTTTTTTTTTAATTTAAGTAAAAAACTTAATTATGCAATAAGATATAAATGCACCTAAAAAGTATGATTGCTTAGCCTAGGTGGGAAAAAAGTAATGATAGTTTGTTCTTTGCATTTTATATTATTTTATTTGGTAAATATTTTATATGGTTGTCTATAATGCCTATAAAGAGTTTTTATTTAATAAAAAAATAATACACATTTTCATTTACTTGAGAATAGTTTTTAATTTACCAATTCTTAAAAATTAATAATATTATTAATAATAATAATTAATAATAATTCTTGTTTAAACGATAAACTCATAAAGTATTCCATTTTCTGTGACTTTAAGCTACTAATGATCTCAATACCAACCGCTTTAAGCATGTGTTTAACATGGGCATTGCCTCAACAAGTTTGTATAGAGTATAAAGAACTATTATTAGAAGAATAAGATAAATCGGTGATCTCGTAAGGTCTTTGTCTTCATGAAATCTATGATTTACTCTTCTTGCCTCTATTTATAAATCCTATATCTAAACGAATTTCTATATTATATGAACAAAACAGATAATTGTCTGGACTGTAGGCTACTTTTGTGATATCAATAGGTACTCATCGATCCCGTGGCGCATTGAATATTCGTTTTTTATGTCACTATTTCTTGCTCGTTTCGATGTAATTATAACGTATCCACTATTAAGTGTCTGTAATAATTCGACGATAAAACTGTATGCTTTGAGGTGCTGAACCAACATTTCAGATTTTTAAAATCGTCCGACCCGATACATCGGCCATCTATGGGTTTAAATTTTTTAGGGCACGTTAATAAGCAAAATTGCCTTAATTGGGGTTCAAAAAAACTCACACGTGATCTTACAGGAGCCAATACACCCATTATGAGCGGCTTGTGAAGGGGAGGCTCTATATTCCTTTAAAAATAAGAACGGCGCATCTATTATGGTCAATAGAGACGCCTCTCGCTCAATGAGAACCCATTTTTTTGTAAACGATGTTTGGTTTCAACAGGATGGTCTAACTTGCACACATTTCATGCTGCAACCGATTTATTATGTCAAACGTTTGATGGCCGTTAAATTAGACGAAATTGACCACCAAGAAGCTGCAAATTGTCACCATTGGGGCACCTTTAAAGAAAAGTATTATGCCGATAAACTAGAGACAATTGAGCATTTGATGGCCTACATTCGTGATGTCATTACCGAGATACAATCCCGTACACTCGAAAAAGTGCACGTAAATTGGTCCGACCGAATGAAATACTGTGAGGCAAGCCACGGCATCCATATGAATATTCCATTTTTAACCGAAACCATTGAACTTGAATTAAATTTGGCAAAATTTCAAATCGTTTTTGTTTTATTGCATTTTTAAATTTAAACTCTTAACTGGCTCACCCTTTACATTTTTCACTGATTCAGCAAGAATTTCCTCTAATTGAGATACTTTAAATATTTATTTTCTTTGACGAGACTCATCCATTTTTATTTATTTGTTTTTTAATTTGCGATTTAATTATTTTTGACAATAAGTACGTTGCACTTAAATATATTGGCCAAGAGATTGTTGGTGGTGTATATTTCTTTCGACAGATTTGTACAGCGGAAATTTGTGCTTTAACATGTTTATATTAAGAAAATATAAAGGATTTGTTTCCTGTTTTCTTTACAAAATCAAATGATCAATAAAAGTTTTTATCTCGTTAAAAAAAGAAAAAAAATGTCAAAACTAGTTACCCATTTAAGCATTGTGCTAATCATAGTCCGAAACTATGAGAATCTTATTCTCAAATTCTACAAATTAGAAAAATCTCAGCATATGAATCAATATCAATATCAATTAATTAATTAATTAATCAATATCAATTTGAAAAAATTCCATGTATTTTCGATTTGAAGAGCACTTTATGAAATGAATAATTAAAATATAAATGAAATTTTAATTACACATCTGGCGTGCTCTTTGTGCACGATATTTGAAGCCTTAACCCATATTTCTTTTAAGACAAAAAAGAAATACAAAAAAAATGAAAAGTATTTCATTGAAAACTGTTAACAAATAAAATCAAGTTCTCAGTTTATGCAAAACTTATAACAGCTTTATTATTCACGAGCAACACAAAACGACACTTGTGAAATAAGCATTTCACTATCGACTCTCAAAATCAATAACTCTGTTTGACTGCTGCCGGTCAATTATAATAAAGTGTGTCAGATAATCACCCACTCGTAGAAAAAATTTTGCACAAAAAAAACCTAAAAAGTAAATCTGTTTTATCATTTTAACATTTTTAACAAATTTTTTTAAATACAATATATTTTCAATTCACACATCAAAAGTTTTAGAAAGAGCAAACAAAAGAGATTATGATTAATTACTACGCATAAATAATAATTTCATTCGAATTTTGAATCAAATGATCAACAGAAATAAAGACTTAATTAAATGTATAATTGCACGAATTTATATTTTTACGGTTAAGATTTAACATATTATTAAATTAATTACTTTTTATAAATTGTTTGTTTAAATTTTTATTATTTTGATTTTATATAAATGAAATTAAATAAAATATAAATTTAATTTAACAGCGTTTAAAAAGAGCGACTTCTTTTATAACAGACGGTTTATTTTTAAAGCCTATAACAATTATTATACAGAACGAATGGCAATAGGCTTAGCATGGAGCCTTGAGTGAATTAAAAAATACAGATCATAAATGTGTATGTAGAATATCTGTATATATTTGACTGTTTGCCTATTCGTATTATTTTCAATTCATATTATTTATACTCTTGCTCATATCGTAAGGGATCGAACAGTACCCTCTAAATTAACGCTGGTCATTGAGCAATAATTTAAGTTTTTTGTCACATGCTGACCATTACAATTTTAGTTGAAAAACAAATGGATATTGTTCAGTGATGACTGCTAATCATAACGTAGAACAACACACATACATACGTACATAATTGATCGTTAGAACCCTTAAGTGAGGATTATGACTTAGCTTCTCAAACCACTTATGTTGCATGTGTTAATGTATGGAACATGTGAAACTTTTCATGGAAATTTTATTTACTCGGTCAGTTTTTGTCAGAAAATTACTGAGAGAAGAAGTCACTGAGGAAATATTTTCTCCTGACCTGAGGTTTTGAACCGTGGTTTCACGTCTGAATAGGCCAACACACTATCTACTAGACTGCCAACATGGAACAACAGTTACAATTAATTTACCCAGTGTAAGTGGTAAATTATGATCGAGTTTCTGTTCATTGGAATCCAATATAATGTGCTCTTGCTTCGTTGCTAAAAAAAGACAGTGGCAACGTTCAGCTGATTATTGCTGAAGTGTGTGATGTTTGTGATATTACAAAATCGAAATACATTATATAAACTCCTGCTATATTTAAACACCTGTAGTATAACTTAAGTTCTTCACGTTCAAAATATAAAATACGAGATTGTTTAAATTACGTAACAATCGTATACTAAGGGCATTTTAACTTCAGACAATCTGCCAACTTAAACAGGATTTTTCCTAACCTTATGAATGCAATATTAATTATAGTTTAATGAATTAATACTTTTAAGTTTCATTTCGGTTTAAACAAACTTTCAGTTTGTTGAAGTGCAACCAGCTGGTAAAATTTTGAATATATTGTGTGTACATATATCAGAGACATCTTAAGTATACTTTTTTTTCTTTTTTCTCAGAAACATGGCTTATAAACACACGTGCATGTTTAAAGACTTCTTTAAAGATTTCCACCCCTTTTTCTTTTCAACAGTCAACGCCCTTCTAAAAGATGATGATTAGAAACCGATACAATATAATCAAGTAGTTGTTCGTTATCAAAAAACATGTAGTCTCAGTTGTGTCTGCTTGAAATAATGATTAATTAATGAAAAGCTTTTAATTTATCGTTCGTTTATACACTAATTACCTGTATATATTTCTTATTTGTTTATTACTTTATTTGATTATTTATTTTCTTTATTTCTGTACAAAAAAAAAATTTAGACCACCAGGTTGTAGACTTAACGAATTTTTAATTTTCATTAAGCCCTTAAGCACAGTCTTAATGAAATGCTTCTGTTAAGTAAACTTTTTTAAAGTCATCAATTAAGCGCCCGTATTTTTTGCTTGGCAGTAAGTCTATCTGCCTGACACTTTTATTGAAGCTTCTGTTTGTATACCATTTGTTATTGTTCGTTTCGCAAGTTAAATGAAATGTGTAATTTAGCCTTAGGGCGGGCTATGTCTTGTTATAATATCTTTCACTTGAATGTGGTATATTTCATACACTTTATTTAATTAGAAATTATGCAAATTTTTGAATTTGCTTCATTGAACTTCAACAATTAACTGGTGGTGGTGGTGGGTAAACATTGGCTGATTATGTAAATAATACAGTCATGCACTTGAGGACATAGCGTCAGTAATATTTGAACAATCTTAGGACTTGGAGACATTCTACTTTCATTTGTTTATTTATTTATTTATTTATTTATTTTTTTGAAGTTTATCAAAGAATTCCAAGTAAAAACATTCTTATGAATAGCTCTAGGAAATGCTCAAAAAAATTTGTTCTTTTTACTGGCCACATAATGTGTTTAAGAAGGTAATAAAAGTTTGAACAATTATTTCTATAAATAGCATTTGAAATTATACATATGTATGTATGTATGTAGTATTTAAATCATAGGTATTTAAGAACTAATTGAAAAATAAAAAAATCGATAACTAACTATTCTCAGAGTATTTACCAGAAAACTGCAGGTAGCAACAATGAATATATATAGAAACTTTTATTCTGAGATCAATTTCATTATGAGTTATATATAAAGGAGACGTCCTCTTCGAACGCTTCAGCGTCTCGTTTGTTTTTTGTTCACGAGTTCAGGGACATTCCAGGCAACTGTAGGGCTGATAAGTTTGCCAGAGCAGGTGCACTCTTTCCGGAACAATTTTTTCGGGACGCCAACTGAGCTTTGGTATTAAAGTTACCACTCCAACCTACCAACCTACCTACCTACAATAGATAAAGGTATTCTGATGTAATTCGATAAAGTGTTAAACGTAATAAATGCGCCTAAATTTGTAAATTGCCTTTGTGGTCTCTTTAATTTTAATGGCAAGGATGCCACTGCTTTGAAAAGCCATCGTCATCGGGTTAAAAGAATTGTTTGAAAGCAACAAAATAAAGCTGCCCAAAACAAATGGTGCTACCTCATCGACAGCATTTCCTTCTTTATTTCTATAGCTGATGAAGAGAAGCAAAATTTACTCGTTTCTTGTGAAGATAGACCGACGTAATGGGAGCTTCGGGAGCTGGGTACATCTTTCTTTTGCAGATGTTATGTATTGACAACCGTAGGGTATACATTTTTAAATTGAATTGAAAACAGTTTCCTTTCCAAATATTTGACTGTAGAGCGAAGTTTGTGAAGAAATACCCAATTTTTCATCATCATCGCCTTAAGCTCCCTTTAAATTAAAGTCTCAAAGCTCTTCTGATAAGAAATTTTTGGTTGGTCGTTTTTGCTCACATGTTTTTTGTTTGAAATTGTTCTCTCCTTTTACGCTTACAAAACATAACCATTAATAATCATTATTTATAGCGTATTAAAGGCACATAAATTTAATATTTAAATTAATTTCTGCTATAAAATACTTGTTGATTAAAATTTTAAAATTGAATATTCTTTCTTTCATTTTATTATATCAAAAATATAACAACAAATACTACAAAAAAGAGGGCCAAAATTATTTATTGTTTTCATTACAGTTGTAATTTATTTCATCGTTTATTTATTTCTAGAAAATCTTAATTAAAAATCTTTTAAAGAATTTTAATTATTAACATGAATAATATTAAAATGCAAACAAAAAACAACGTTTGAAATATGATATGAAAAAGTCTTGATATATAATTCACTATTGCAGTGATTACAGAGACAACACTTTATTTAAGTCTGGTATAAAAACAAAACAAACAAAAACTAGTAAAGAAGTCATTAAAATATGAAATTAGTATTAAAAAAGAAAATTAAATAAATGTGACAACGGATTAACATGAGATTTGTTAAGACACAGAAAAAAAAAATAAAAAAAAAATAAAGAAATTACTAAACGGAGCATAAAATCCGTTGACGTAAAGCAAACTATGAAGTGGAAGCATAGCCAATATTAAGATATAGTTTCGTGTTTAATATTAGGCTTTCCCAATAATAATTTAAATTATTTTTTGTATACAATAATTCATGCATCATTAATGGAATGACTTTTGATAATCAAAAACATTGAAAATATATCTTTTTCTCAAGGGTCAAATCCGTTCAATTTTAATCCCAAATAAAATATTATAATTTTAACAAGGTAATGAATACATTCTCACACAAGAATGAATTGCTAAATTAAAATTCCAACAAATATTTTGAATATGGCATGAAATGAAATGAATTCGCAGCAAATTATAATACAATTAATTTATTTAAATTACTTGTACACTTTTAATTGGATTTGTTTTTTTTTTCTTCTCACCACTCGCCAACTAAATTTTGTATCTTTATTATTGTGAAAAATTGTTGTTTCCTTATTGTTATTATTATTGTAGTTATGCTTTATGTCTTTGATATTTTAAAATGGATTCTCTTAAGACTTAAACGTTCAAAAAAGTATGAAGATTGTAGTATATGTGGTCCATGAAGTGCTCTTTTTAAGCTCTATGTCTACCTAATATCTGACAACGTATGGCAACACAGTAATTAGAATTTTCTAAATATGTTTAATCCATTTGCTTTGTCAGTTAACTCTGTTCTATGGTCACTAAAAAAACTCTCAGTGGTAATCACTCAACAAGAATTATATGCAGGACTTTCGGTCCCAACACATAAGGAACTTATTTTGAAGTAAATTAAATATTGTTATAACACTAGTCGCTACAGTTGAATCCTCACGGCTCAAGAGGTTGTGGTTGATCAAAGAACATCCAGAAGCTATGACAGTGGATCTTATACGAGAAGATGCTGAAACAAATGCCAAAAAACTGTGAGATAGAAATGCTTTGTGGAGGCCATAAATAATTTTTATTTAATATCCCAGATTTATAAATTGGGTTACGATAAACAAATTAAAGGTAAAGTGTGTGAAGACCGCACTCTGTCCAGATATATCGGGTGGGATATATCTCGGTTTAAATTTGCACCATCGGTTATTTCGAAACTGGCTATACTTATGTGATTCTATTCTGTTACAAAATTCAGTATGTTATTTCCACTGAACGTAATGAATCGCTTTGCGCTTGAGCAACGTTGGGATTTATTGGAAATTTGGGGCAAGGAGAAACTACAAGATGATATCGATCATCTTTTCGGATGAAGCTCATTTTTATCTTGGTGGGTACGTTAATAAGCAAAATTGCCGTATTTGGTGCTATAAATTAAAGACACCTATCGTACCATGATAACCAATTTTTTTTGTACACGCTCTTCATGTCATTGAAATGAACGATGTTTGATTTTAACAGGATGATGCAACTTGACAAACATGCCACAATCGATTTGTTGCGTCAAACGTTTGAAGACCGTTTAATTAGCCGAAATGGTGATCTCAATTGGCCACCAAAAAGCTGCGATTGAGCATTTGCAGTCCAGCATTTATGATGCCAATGCTGAAATAGGACCTCATACACTCGAAAAAGTACACGAAAATTGCTGCGATCGAATGAGGTACTGTGAATGAAATAATATTCCATTTCTAACTGGAATAATTGTACTTCACAACAAAACAATAAATTTGACAAAAGTTTAAACCATTTTTGTTTTCTTGCATTTTTCAATTTAAACTTTTAAATTTTCTAATCCTATACAAAACTTGAATTCTTAGAAGATTGAGGTTTTGTTTGGATTGTATGACATTTAAAGTGGTAAATGATATGTTGAAATCTTATAGGTTTGCTTGAAAGTAATATTTATATTCAATATGAAACAAAAAGAAAGTCAGATGAATTTCGATTACAACTTCTCGGTGATAGTTTCCGATAGATAATTGAATGATTATGAATGTATATCGGGCCTCTAGAGTCCATTCGATTTTGAGCCTTACATAAAAGCTTTACGATTTCTAGAAGCTAAAATTAATGTCGTCTTATTTTACTGTTGTTTGGATTTGGGCTTTATAATTATCGCGAAGCGTGGTTTAGGTATTATAAGTATTATATTTTAGTTTTGAATAAGTATATTTTTTTTGAACTTGGTCTTATGCCATAAACATAAAGGAAAATAAGGTTTATTTTCTCATAATTTTTTTTTTTACCTTACCTTACATCCTAATGATGTATAATAATGTTAGTTAACATTAAACCTTTTTGCACTTTTTTGCACTTTTTTATATTCTTTTGACGCTATTAAAAATTAATTATAAAATTCTATTTCTGTCTTGGCTTTTATAATTATCATATCAAGTTAAGCATACTCGTATAATATTAGATTTATACGACGTTATATACAGACATTTAAAATGTCATTAAAAATTATGTAAAGTCATTAAAACGTATCAAACTTATGATCACGCATAAATGGAACTGATTTTTAAAATGTAGAAGAAAAAGGCCTACTATTATTACTATTTGGGATAAAAGAGACGAAAAAAAAAGAAGAAAATTAACCATAAAAAATTCCTAAACGAAATTAAGAAAAGAATAACCAACCCAGTGTTCAACGATTAAAGGTTCAAGTGCAAAAACAACAACAATAAAAACAACAAAAAAGAAGAAGGCAAAATGATACGGAACGAAGTTTAACAATCACAAATAAAATAAATAAATTGAATAAAGTATTAAGGTTTACATTTTAAATGTATTTTAATAAAGAAACAGAGATTATTGCTTAAAGATTTTTGTTTCGTACAACAGAACAGCTGAAGAAATTGATTTTCATGCATGTAAAGATTGAGAAACAATGATTATTAAGGAAGATAAAGTTTGGATTTCTTTTGCATAGGGATTTTAAAATAATTTTGTTTGGAATGTGCTTTGGTCTTAATATTCAATAGTTTTTGTATTTTTTTAATTTTGTAAATGAAGAACGTTAAGGCTTTTAAATAAAGTGTTAAAAAAATCTGTTTTTAGTTCATACATACACAATTGGTCATTATAACCCTTTAATCAGGATTAAGCCCTAGCTTCCCGCACCACTTATGTTATGTGTATTAATTTTATACAAGAGACAGATTTTGACAGATTTGACAGATTTGACAGATTTTGAGAAACTTTTCGCGGCAATTTTTACTCTCAAATTTTTTGCCAGAAATCTGCTCAGAGGAAGTCGCCGAAGGAATATTATTTCATAATTATTTTTGTTGGAGATGTCTGACACACTACCTAATAGACTACGGCGATTGTAAATGTAGAATTTAAGTACATTTTCGTCTACATCCAGAACCAGAAATATTTCACCAATTTTTATATCAATTATATGCATATCATTGTGATTATAAAAAATTTCATATTTTGTAAATTGTTTGATCAAAATTGTTTGAAACTTGTTTAATTTTTGATCATATATATACCTAAATATATTAATAGATCATACTGAAACTAGATTTTTAGCACTGTAAGATTAATTTTCTTCTAAATCTTTAACTTTATCAATAGCATAATACACAATGTGTAATTAGTCAACCTTTTTCGTCTGCATATCTAAATCTTGCTAACAGAGCACAGATAGCTATTTACGAAATTCACCCTATAAAATAAAATAAATTCATTATACTCATAGTCTGGTTGATTGCAAGACTTTCAAAGAATTAGTGTCCTTGCTTCTAAAAATTATTACAAGTTTTTACTGGGAAGTCAAGCCGCATTTGTGTAAATACTTCTTTAAATCACTGTTGCTATATTGAAATCCATTTTAACTCGTCTAGTACGGATTTAAATATTAAGAAATTTCCTATTTCATATAAATAAATTTCGTTTTTCTTAAAAACCTAGCAGTCAACCTAATCACTACTTTATATTGTAAATCCGACCTCTATATCCTATGCTAAAAATTAATAAAATTTAAATAATTTTAGATTTTATTTTATATTCGATTTGTAAATAAATTTTATACTTTTCTGAAATCAGAATGTTTTCTTAAGGACACTTTGTTAAAAGACTTAAGAAACAAACTTGGATACTCAAAAATGCAAATGTTTGTTGCTTAAGTCTTTTTGATTTTTTTTACAATATTTCATAAAAAATTATTTTACGTTTTTTATTTATTTTTTATATTTATAATTTTTATTAAATATTTTTATTTCATAAAAAATATATTTTTTGTTATAACCAAAGCACTTACTTTTGTTTGTTTTTTTTTACTTAATTTATTTAAGAAATTTGTTTATTATCCTTTTTATATTAACTATTGTATATTTTAGTTCTCTTTTTCTATAATAAACACACGTTTATATCATATTGTTATTTTGTTAACATTTCATAATTTATTCCTATAAATTTTTGTTCTTATTTTTTTTTCTTTTGTTACAATTATGCGTCAATAAATTATAATTACTAATTCGGTTTTTTTTTCGTCTTTATTTGAATTATATAAAATTATTGTTTGAGTCTTGTCTTGATGTGAACACCTTGAACGGCAGCAAATAAATGAGATCTTACGGCCAAATAATTTTGTATTTCTTTTAAAAAAGAAAAGTATAGGCAAAAACATACAACAAAAACAAAGCAAAAAAAAAAGTGATATAAAACAGGCGACTAAAACAAAAGATATGTTATGTGAGTGGGGTTTTAACCAACATAAAATGTGATGCCTCACTCCCCACACTTAAACACAAGATACACATTGACAGTAGCAACAGTAATGCTAATAGCTGTAACAACAACAATATCAGTACCATTATATTCTATTCGTATTAGTAGCATTATTAGCACCAAACAACAGAAATATTTTTTATCATTTATGATGAAAGTCAAGTAGTAAAGTATAGACACACAGCATCAAATATTACGCTCTTTAATCTTCCATTGAAGATAACTATATGAGGCACAGTGTTATATTCTACTTAAATTACGTTTATTTCTTAGTTTTTTTACACTATTTTTAATAAAAGAGCTTTATTTGGTTCAATTTAAGAATTTTCCTTTCTTCTTATCAAATATTTAAGTGACTATGTGAGTATTTTTGCTATTTATAGAGCAAATTTTATATGAGAATCAATGTAGGTTTACATTTAAAAGTTTGTAGAAATATTGACAATAATCTGTTCGTCTTTGAAATTTATGCGTTTATAAACTGAGATAAGTAAACAAGAATTTTTTAGACATCAAATCGTTTAAATCGCTTTCTTTTCATAAAAGTTCCGATCCTAAACTTTTTTGGATTATTCACAATTATTTTAAAATACGTCCTTAGTAAATATTATATAAGAAATCGTTTAGAATTACCTGAAAAAAGATATCCATAGGAACTTTCTTAGATATGACAGGTCATTAAAACTTCGATACATGAAAATTTTATGCTTGTACTTATTAAAAGAGTATAATCATTTGAAATTAAAATATTATACGATTAAAATATAAAACTTTTTCTTAAAAGACTTATAAAACACATGCTCTGGAAGAAATTCTGACACTCATGACATAGAGAAATTATGTAATTTTAAGAAATCAAATCTATGCTAAGCAAAGCTAACGCTACGATACCTTCCGGTCCCGTCTTTTAAATATCTTATTACAAATTGTTTGTTTAAAATTAAAAATATATAACGTTTTTATTTTCTTCTCATTTTTGTTTTTTCTTACAGCATCATTCAAAAAAAAAAGAACAAAAACATGACAACTTCTCACCATCACCATTAACATTCATCAATGATTTCAACTTTTTCAATTTAACAAGGTAAGTCGATCTGATGGTTTGAAATTTCTTATTTACTGGGGCTCCTCCTCATATGTTGCATAAAAAAATTATTATTTGTGGTCAGCGATGCCTTGCCAACATTGTAATCCATGAGGGCAAGTTCAACTGTTTCGTATTTTTTTTTCGTTTTTATTTCTTATTACGATTATGAAAATATCAAAAAAAAAAAAAATTACAAGATTACATATTACAGATAGAGTCTTGCGAGTGCGACTACACATGCTACTGTTTTAAAACATTTTCTAGTGTATTTTATCTCATATCTCTTCATTTATGTTGTGTAAAGTTCCATTCAAATCTCTACTGAGTTATTAGGTATTTATTTATATTTGATTTATTTTAGTAATTTATTAAAAATGTAATTTAAAACCCTAAAATATGTATGCATATGAGTATAAAAATTTTTATACGTTTGTCTTATTTTTCTGTGTATCTTTTCCCAAATGATAAAGATTTTAATTTTTTTTTATTTCTGGATATGGTAATAAAAATTACCTAACAGTAATTAATCCAAAAAGGTGCGAACCACAAAATTAGCGTGTTTGTATATTTCTTTTACTTTTTTAATGTTCAATTTGAATTTCATTCACCCCCGCATCGTAAAATTCATTGAACTTTAAAACAGATATTTAATATACAGGGAGTATATGTTTCGAAACATCTCAATTTATTTTTACGTTTTCTTCTCTTTGTTATATTTAAGAAGAAATAACTCATAAGTTAAGTTAAGTAATGCTTAAATAAGTTGTTACAGATTCTCCACTCCTGTTGCATTTTGAAAGAAAAGAAAATTATTAGTCATACCTATAAGAAGTAGAGAGATAGTTCATGTATTAATTCAATCTACCAATCTTAACTTGATAGAAACAGGTAGATCTCCTGCATCTAGCGACCGTTGACGCTCGTTTCATCTCTTATGTACATTTCAGTTTTGAGTGACGAGTAAGAGCCATAATTGAAGTTTTTTTAGTCTAGTAGGTAGTGTGTTGGTTTATACTCATGGCCAGAGTTCAAACCCCAGGTCAGGCATCAGAACGAATATATAAAAAAATTGCTTCGGCGACTTCCTCTCAGCAGATTTCTAGCAAAAACTCTAAGAGTAAATAAAATTGCTATGAAAAGTTTCTCAAAAATCTGTCATTCGTAGTCGACTTTGAGCTGTAGGTCCCGCCACTCATGCATAAAATTAACACGCACAACATAAGTGTTGTAAGAAGCTAGGTTGAAATACTCTCTGAAGGGGTGTAGTGACAAATTATATATGTATGCTAAGTGTGAATTTTTAAATTACACAAATTATCAATTTAACTAATAATTATCAATTTAACAATCATTATCATTTAACTAATCAACAATTGTAATTGTAGGAAATATTTCATTTCGCTTAACACAACAACATATCAAAATTATGTCTTCAAACTTCATTTTGTAGTTGAATAAACTCAATTTTTTACCAAAGCAATCACAAAAATGTTGGATTGATCAGTTAATTTGATGTGTAGCCATGAAGCTTTACTACACTAAATCAACGAAAGGAAATGTATAAAGCATAACAGGAATAAAATAAATTAGTTTAAAGAGGAATATGAAAAAAGTCCTGGTGAACAAAAACCATGACTATTTTTTTTTGTTTACCTCTGTTTTTTCCTACACCGCTCGCCATCAAACAAAAGTCTAGTCTGGTCAATTTGGAAACAAAAATTCCATTATGCTCTCTTGGAAATGTTTGTTCTTCTTGGTAAAGAAAACTGAATCAATCGACTTTTATCAGTTTTTTTAAGCGAATTTTTCATTAAAAAATTTTTCAAGCATAGTTAGACTCTGCCTTTCCAGTGAATGCATAAGATACTACCGGAATTTTGAACGAATCAAAATCGATGTGCATGGTCGCCTGATTGCTTTTCTATTACACACACAGTTAAATTGCTGATGATATTAGTTCACATCAAAATTCTGCTACAATCAATCACCGTTTTAGTTCTACAATAACGTGTGTTTTTCTACTTGTCATTGTAATAGGTGCCCTCTTTTCTTTACACCTTTCGCTATCCGTTTTAAAAATTCACAGAAGCGCAGCAGACGTTTTTTTTTTTGAGTTAACTTGTATAAGATAACTTGTATAAGATACATTGAACTTCTTCTTTTATTCAGCCTTATTCAAGTGATTCAAAACCTTGTTTTGCAATGTTTAGCTTAGAGTCTACATGTTTCGATGATTTTCATTGTTTTATTGACCTCCGCATCATCAAATGATCATTCATCCAACTCTTGGTGCAAACAAATATTGCGTGTAATTGCCATTGATAGTACCAATTTAAAACTGATTTATTTTTTAATTTGAATAAAAAAAATTTGAAAGAATTTTTTAAATAAATTTTAATTTATAGTTTAGTAGGACACCTTAAGGCAATGTATCAAATAATAATTTTTTAATATGATTTTCCAAATTAATTTAAACATTTTTTTAAATAATTATTATATGGAAAATACCTACATAAGGGATTTTTGCACGCTATGTTTTAAAAAGAATTAAAGTAGATGTTTGGAACGATGATGGAATGTTTAAAAGAAATTCGATTTAAAAGTAATCGCATGGAACAAAATCTCATTTGTAATACTTTGCAGAAAAATTCAAAGAAATATTGGCTTTTTCTTTTAAAAACAATGATAAAAATAAAATAAGAAAGGAAAGCCAATTAAATAAGTTTTAACATGATATCAGATAATTTGATATTATAACTATTTTAATAGTTTTAATAAAATATTTATGAAAAGAAATGTATTTTAAAACAAAAAAAAAAACAAAAGAAAAGAAAGCAAAATAGTTAAATTTTGAAAGAAAGACAGCGATCTGTAAAGCGATGTGTTTTCAAAAATATCTGGCGTATGAATAAAACAGGTGGGTGGGATGTCACAAATTATGACTGAATTATAAATTAAATTTAAAAGATATCTGTCCATATAGCATTAAATATTCATAAGATTTATTGAAAGTAAATGGCAAATATTTAAAACTATTTGCACCATTCAGTTTTGATTCTTTGACGTGAAATATTCAGATATTTCATTAAAAAGCATTATTATTTACGAATATGGTGATATATCTATCATTCATCTCATACTCTACTCTGTACTCCATACTTTAATTTCGAGCATAATTTATATGGAAAATTCCGTTGTGTCCACAGAATTCATTAAAAAGAGTTATTATTTGAGAATATGGTGATACATCATTCGTCTCATACTCTACTCTGTACACCATACTTTGATTTCGAGAATAATTCAAATTCCGTTGTGTCCAAAAAATTCATTGGTCTTTAGAGAAATAAAACAGGAGACTTTTATTTCCATAATATTTTTGGTTTCATGAGTTCTACTGGGTGTAATTGAAATATGAATTGTATTTCAACAATACACGATACAATTTTTATTTCTATAATTTCGATAGCATGTTTATAGTAAGATTTCTCTAGTTTTCAAAAATATCGACCAACCATCAATCAGATTTTACATCTTCATTGTTAATAAGTCTTTTCTACAAGTTTGAAAATCGAAAAATAATCGGAGGAGTATTTGGCCATTACAATAGCGGTTTTGTAAATTATTGCTTAACTTAAATACTTACTCTTAATTGGTGATTATAAACCTTTAGTCAGGATATAGACCTAGCTTCTCACGCTATTCATATTGTGTGTATTAATTTATCCATGAGTGGAGAGACATGTGTTTGCCTTCTTTGCATGAGTTTCTTCAATTCTTTTTTATTAATTTGATTGTACATTTATCTTAACAAGTCGCCGTAGTCTATTAGGTAATATGTTGGCTTATTAGACGAGAGGACACGGTTTAAATAACTTCAACAAAACGAAAATTATTTCTTCGGCGACTTCTTCTCAGCAGATTTCTGATAAAATAAAATTTTCGTTCGGAGTCGACATTAAATTGTAGGCCTCACCACTTCATGTACAAACTTAAGTGGTGTGAAAAGCTAGATCGTTATCCTAACTGTAATCTGTAATCACAAATAGATCCAATATCTGTACGATCTGTACAAGAGGCGTCCTCTTCAAATAGCCGTCTTGCCGGAGCATCCTCATCCATTCGAACGACATGGCGGAGCAAGCGCTGTCTTATCAAAAGTTTGTGAAATACTGTCCCCCTTTTGTATGATTTTTTTTTCTGGCTTAAATTTATTTTAATACCACAGAATCTTTCTATTCCGCTATATTATTGTCAGTACCAAGAGTTTTCTAGGCTTTCAAGGGGTGAAATCACTGCAAAAAATTGTGGCAGCATGATCTTCAAATGTTAAAAACCATGTAAACTATTTTGAGCTTTCTTACAGTCTCTTTACCGGTTCAGTTGTTAATCCCTTTGAATTGTTTCTGTTTAGATAAAAGAGCACAATTGATAACAGAGTGACCAATCATTGTTTTTAAAAGTTTCATAAGACTTAATTTATCTTTTGATAGCCGTTTCAAAATCAGAAAGTATTTAATATTTGTAATAAAAAATGAAGTAAAGAAATTAAAGCATTTAATACTTTCATTTATTTATTTTTCATTCTATAGTATACGCGCTTTTTTATTTTTATTTTTTTTATTTTCAATACCAGAGTGCAGTGAAATTAAATATATCTTGATAGAAAGCAAAATGCATGAAATGCATTCACATAGAAACCAAAAAACAAATACTATTAATGCCAATAATATACGGTTTACAGTCATGAGATTTGTTTTGAAAGGATTGATATTTAAATAAAATAAAAAACAAAAATTGTGGTGTAAAATCTGTAAAGAAAGGCTAAACACTGATTATTTAATATACTACTTTCAATATTTTTACTATTTAAAGTTGACAATAGCAAGGGAGACGTGCTATTGTGATACCTTTCAGAGGATATTTTTTAATTTACGTTTGCCAAATTATATTAAAACATCTAATACTGATGATATTGAGATAAATTCTTTAATTAAGGGTAGAATTAAGGACACATTTGTCCTTTAATTGCATACTTCTGGTCATATCATGTATATAACATATTGCCAATATATTGAACAAATATATCATGGTTCGCTGTTAAATAAAACTAGGCATAACTAAAACGAGACAAGATAGTCTAAAATTTCAGAAAATTCGGTACTATGGTGTATATCCGTAAACTCTGGGGTATATCCCTTTTACATGTAATATCAAGCGTCTTTTTTTTTATTAAGACAAGGTTTCCATTATTATTTTAATATATTTGCCATCTTTTTTATTGTTGCAAACTACTATAGTTAGCATAACATCAGCAAGAACAAAAGGAAGAATAGAATAACAACAGAAATCATTAAACAAACAAGACTCTTGTTAATGAAATGACATCACCATTATACTACCATGCCATGTCAATTAAATTGTTAAGTACCTTCACATTTACTTGAATTTCTAGAATAAATATTTCATTTTAACCATTTTATGTCGATAGTATGAATCAGCAAAATCAAATGCATGCAGCAGCATCAACTCCAAGAAGAAGAAACAAATGAACATATGCAATTTGATGGTACTATTTTAATTGCATTCAGACATACAAATTAACCCTAATGGTAGTTTGTGTGCAACAATTTACGGAAGTTGTTATTATTGTTCACTTTACTTCAATTCTATTCTTATTCTTATAATTTTTTTATTTTTCTCTTTTTTTTTTTTTTTGGTGTTCATATCAATTTCAGTTCATTCATATCCAGCTGGGAAAGACCTTTACCAAGTTATTTTTAGCTATTATAAGGAATTTTATTTCATTTTATTTAATTTCATTGTGTTTAATTAGACACGGTAATTCAAAAATTTTAAATTCCTATTACCATCCATCGCCAACAACAACGCGCCATTTGATTTAACTAATGTATTTCACATCACTTATGAATTCATAAAGACATCAAGCATTGTGACGCTATTTATCATCAGCCAACATTTATCATTTGCCACCCATAGTGCCGAATTCCCATGGTATTCGTGGTCATATTATGACAACAAAATTCTTTTAGCTGCCGACTGTTAACCGACAAATTGCAGCGAATCATGAAATTCTAGTTTGGTTTACAAAATCCCATAGTTAACCTATTATGAGTGATGGAAAACAATATGTAGTAAATAATAATAGAATAGTACAGGGTAATAATATAACAATCCAAATGAAATTTTTTCAATTTAAAATTAATTATTTCAGTTTTAAGCACAGTGATGTATACATACTAATATATACATATTACCATGATTATTCATGTATAGACAGTTTAGCCTATCTGTTGAGGATTTTAAAGTTAATTTTCTTGCACATAAAAATTTTCTTATCTAATTGTTCAATATAAATTTTCTACAATTTAATTATAAATCAAAAAAGAATGGCGTAAAGCTGTTTACCATGTTAAGATGAAAAACAATTATTTCCGTCATGAGTGTAGTATGTACAATTGTACTCACTTGTTCTTGCTCGAAAACATCTCGCCGCTTAGCTTTCAAGTGAAACATCTTTTTTGACTTGGCAGCCGTGAGGTTATAAAAATTTCTTAAAAAAAACTTATCATTAGTCAGTAAAGTCCTCAAATGAATCAAATAAATAAATACACGTCAATTTAGGTGGCACAAAATTAGCAATTTATGCAACAACTTCAGCTTTCAAGTCAAATGCCATTTTCGACTTGGCAGCCTTTACGAAATGTCGTAAAGAAAAACTTTCCATTAGCCTGTAAAGTACTCAAATCACTCTTTTGGTATCGTTAAAAAAATAATAAACGTCAATTGCTGCCTACGAATAACACACTCATTAGTAGTCAACAATTTGTATATGCATTATACGGTAAACGGAAGCATTTTAAGTTTGTTGTAATAAAATTCTGCTAATCACAATCTCATCAACGTTTATAGATAACTTTTGACACAAGAAGCGCATAAACAGCAAGCCCAATAGCATTTGCCAATTACATACTGTCGTTACTTTTGCACTACCCTGTATTATAACCAAAACTGATGGTTTTTAAAAAGATTCTCCCCCTTATCTATTAAGCGACATAATGCCAGAGGTATTGTTCATAAGGTTATTTTTATATAAAAATCTAATAATAAACTAATAATTCTTTCTTTTCTGTAAATACAATAAATTTTTATTGAATTGTTTAAATTGTTTAAAATTATTTGTGATTATTGTTATTACCACTTTCTTTGTCAATGTCCACCTCTTGCGAAGTGTAATATAGGTTATGTGGCTTTCAATTCCTTGTACCTTTGGTGGAATTCGGTCAGTGCAGGGACTGTGCTTACTTGTTGTCCCTATGTTGTTGTACTCAAGTGAGCTTTGGTATTCAAAGCTACTACTGTAAAATATTTCTTACTGAAATCTATGATTTTGATGAAACATTTATTATACATGAATTTTGCCTTGTATCATGCATCGATCTTGCCATTTTTTACGTAACATAATGACGCAATGACCGCCTGTAGCTCGGTTGCGGCAGACGATTCTTCTAATTTAGTTTTTATGCACTTTTTCTGCACATTTCGAACGATATCTCGGCAATAGCTTGACTAATATCACCTAAGCACGTGATCTTGATGTACAATTTAGGTCGCCAAAATATAAAATTTTTCTATCTGGAAACTTCAATCCGATAACGCGAAATCGGTCGTGTTGTGTATCTCCACAAGCTGTCTAGTTTCAAATACATGCAAAAAATTTGAGATACCGACGGTCATAGCGTTTTTTTTTTTCAAAAAATACAGTCATATGCAGATCTTCAGCACTGAAAAAAATTTAATTCGAAAAATCAGCGTTAAAACTCCATGCTGTGTGCTGGCACCCAATGAACATATTTACGGCGTGAATGTCCCTTGTTAGGTGAGCTGGACTTTATATGGATAAAGGTGCACATCCAAATGCAAAATATCCGTAAGACAGGCCCGCCCAATTGCTTATATAGTCATAAAAATGACAAATTCAGATATTTATCATATTTTCAGATTTTATCAGATGTGATGCCAGACAAGCAAAAATAAATTGAAATTAATTTAACGCGTAGTACGGTTGTTAAACGTTTGACACTCGTAAATGATAAACCTTTCAGATGTTTCAGATAAAAGATGTTTAACAACGAACAGACTGGGTAACCCTGTTGTACTGTACTTTTATGTTTTTTGTAACGCTTACATTTAAAAAAAAAAAGATCATTGTAAAAAGAAAGGAGTGCACTATAAAAATAAAATCCAAATGTTTAAATTCCAACCAGTTTTGGCAATGAAATAAAATTTCTGAATAAAAATTTTGCAATAAAGAGAGTATCATTATTTATCAAAATTTCCTAGAATAGAAAATTCAGAATAATGTCTTAATTAAATCCTAATGGATTTTCAAGAAAATGCATTAGCCTTTGAATAGACTAAGAAAAAAAACAACAAATTGCATCTGCTCAAAACGATTACCAGAAATTTTTTCAATTGAAACCAGATTTTATGTTTATCATTGAATTCTAAAGAAAGGTAAACAGAAGAAAATAAACTCATAAATGGTCCATAATTAGAATATTTCTTAAAAAAAAAAACAGATTTTTATCTAAACGCCTCTTTTATTGCCTCCGTTTAACTTTGGCTCTGTTGTTTTTGTTGCTGTCGAATGATATGATGAGAGTGTTGCCCACTATAAAATAAAATCATGTTAAGGTCGTTTAAGGAAAAGTCGTAAAAAGATCTATTTTATATGTATTTAAAAATGATTTTAATTATTTCTTTGTTTTTGTATTCAGTGACAGCATTAGTCTGAAGTTTGTTTTACGATTACTTTTTATGAGTAATTTGTGTACCCTACTAGTCAAAATCCGGTGTGCTTCGCTACCACCTCTCTTCTGTTTTTACAATGGATATGAAAAATATACGTATATATATGTATATGAAAAATATATAGGGTGGACCATTTAAAATTTAAAAATGAATTTAAAAAACGGTTTGAAATTTTGCCAAATTTATTTGTTTGCTGTAAAGTAAAATTATTCCGGTTAGAAATGTAATTTATTTCATTCATATGACTACA
Source organism: Sarcophaga bullata (assembly GCA_005959815.1). Lineage (NCBI taxonomy): Eukaryota > Metazoa > Arthropoda > Insecta > Diptera > Sarcophagidae > Sarcophaga > Sarcophaga bullata. Next base: position 56,539 of record QOCX01000122.1, read on the forward strand.
GCGGCCGGCCCCACAGTATCTTATTCGATCGAACCAATTTTCGTACACTTTTTCTAGCTTATGAGGTCGTATCTTGGCAATGGCATCACGAATGTTGGCCTACAAATGCTCTATTGTCTCGGGTTTGCCGGCATAACACTTTTATTTAACGGCGTTTCACAGAAAATAGTCCAACGGTATTAAATCGCAGCTTCTTTGCGTGAATTGACAATACCATTTCGACTAATTAAATGACCATTAAACGTTTGACGCAATAAATCGATTGTGGCATGAGATGTGTGATCGTTCATATCAATACCATGAAGAGCGGGTTCAAAAACATCGGTTATCATGGTGCGATAAATGCCTCCATTGACCGTAATGGTTGCGCAGTCCTTATTTTCAAAGGAATATGGGCTAATAATGCCTCTGCTCCACAAGCAGCACCAAACAGTCGCCCATAATGGATGCATTGGCTTCTGTAGGACCACTTGTAGAATTGCCCCTAATACCACAATTTTGCTTATTAACGTACCCATCGAGATTAAAGTAAGCTTCATCCGAAAAGATGATTTTTTTTTTTTTTTTTTTTTTTTTTTTTTTTTTTTTTTTTTTTTTT
>QOCX01000122.1:57145-92449 GCA_005959815.1 Sarcophaga bullata
TCCAGTTTTTCTTTCATCTAGCAAAGAGAAATCGAAGCGGATGATGGTCATGCGGCTTTAACTCTTGAATCAATTGAACTTTGTAAGGCGTCATACCGAGATCTTTTAGCAAAATTCGACGTAACTAGTGCGTAAAATGTTCAATTATTGAGAATGATGATGAGCTGATGTTGATAGATACTCACGTACAGGCTCAGCCACAGTTTGGATAATTTCGAGTGTATGGACACTGTTGGTCCTTTTCTGAGACCAAATTTTGTACGACATTTTCGTGGAATTTCCGACCAATTGTCTTTGTTTAAGATATAAATTTCCAATAAATTTCAACTTTGATCAAGCTTAAATCGATGGTTCAAATTTAAACCGATAGATAGCCCACCCTAGACAGCAACCAAAAGCTTGTCATATAGGGTACCCGAAAATAATTTCCTTACTTGTTTTAACTGTATTTAATCGCTAATTTTTTGGATTGTTTTTATTGTCTATTTCGTTTATTAACTTTTTCTTTAAGTTTGTAGGCATTTCTAAAGACTCTGGCATATCTAAAGGTTATTGACCATTTGAGGCATCACCACAACCAGACTCTATTAATATCGCCTAACGTAAACGAGTACAAGTTTGTAAAGTATTTTTATTTTTATATCTGAATTTATATTTACTTACTATTTATTACTCATATTTTCGTTTTGAGGTAATAAATCCCATTAAAATCATCATCTCGTGTTCAGCTGAATGTTGTAATAATAAAATAGGAAAACAAACAAAGTTTTATCTTTCGCTAATAGTTTTGCCAGTGTCTGTCTGTCTGTTGGTATTACATTAAGAAATTGTTTTTTAGCCAAGGTCAAATTTATATGAATAATTCTTTTAATTTTTTTCTTCTCAAATTAGATTAGAATTCTTTAATCTGTGACAAAATCAAAGATTATCTAATTCTAATGAAAATTCTATTTTACGACTGACATGGAATTCAAAGAAACATATTGATTTGTGTTCTTTTTTTTCTGTTTCTTGAATTTTTATATTTTATTGTTTTCTGCCAAAAAATAAAAACAAATATTTACAGAAGCTTAAATTTAAATTTATACAAAAAAAAAAATTTAATTTTTTTATATAAACTCGTGATCATATTATCTTAAATTTTTTATCAACTTTAAATTTATGTTTCTAACATCCATCGTTTTGTGGTCAGTGAATGGAAAATTGTTAATTTCAATACAAATATTAAGTCTGACTTATTAAAAATCAATGACATTTCTCCAAATTTTATTACAAACCTGTTTGTTTTGAACAGTTTTTAATTAAACTATTTTTGAAATACGACTACATATTGATTTTTATGAGTGAAAGTGATGATTATCTTCAAATATTTACGTTTTAAACAAAATTAATATTTATATGATGCCGCTCTATTAAAAACTTCACATAAAAGAAATTAAATTCATCGAATTGCCTACCAACATAGACAAATAAATTAAAAAGTATTCGATACAAATCATTAATTTATTAAGTTTCTATCTTTCGTTAAAGTTAACAGAGCACTTAGAATGGCACAGCTAGTTATAAAAATTATTTATTTTTTTAATTGAAATTTTTATTTTATTGTCCTCTTAAAGAAAGAAACTGAAAAGAAAAATAAAAACTTAAATCTAAAGCACAAATTTGGCAAAGATGGTTAACAATGTGTGAACAAAATTGTTAATGAATTAATTGCTTAACAACAATAACAATAAAAAATAAAACTCTGCCATGAGAACAAATGTAAAGTATTAGTTGTACTTTTTTGTTGAGAAATCTGTCACTACATTTCTTAGAAAGTACTTTTTGTAAAACACAAATAGTACTAAATTTTCGTAATTTAAAAGAGTACTTCAAAAGAGTACTTTAGTTTAATTTTTGACAAGAAAAATTAAATTATTTCAAAATTAATTATCCGATCTCAAAAGTACCATAAACGCTCTTGCTACTTCATATTAAAAAGTACCAAATATTATAAGTGATTTTACCATTCAAAAGTAATTAGCACAGAATGAATTATTTTTCAAAATTTATTTAAAAGCAGTTAAATAGTCTATAGGAAATACTTAAGCGATGTATAAAGTAAATATAATTACAATAAAAGAATTTAAGGATAAATGTCACTTTAAATAATAATAGTGATAAATTTCTTGATCATGTAATTAGCATACCACCATTAAACTAGAACAAAGTAATCATTTCGGTTTAAATATTTTTAATATTTTGTTGAGGTAATCGTTCTGTATAATAATCAATTATAAAATTCAAGAAAGACTTTCAAGAAGTCATTTCATTTTCCACAAATCTTGAAGACTTTTTAGTTTCTTGTTCAACTTGCGTCTCAAGAATCAGAGCTTTAAGCTGGCCATTATATAATATCAACTTATTGGTCGTCCAAATATTTTATCCAATCGTGCAGTTGGTTAATATCATCATTATCTTGCATAAAATTTCATTTTAAATATAAGTTTTAGCGAGCGATTGGAGTCAATTGAGTCTACACAATATGTTTGGTTAAATGTTTATCCATCTATTTAGTCTTGTTACTTCGTCTTAATTAAAGTTTAGGAGGCACTTCTAGATGACCTACATTATGTCAAACACAGTTTCTGCAGTAGTAAAAAAAGTTAAGTTCCCGTTTCGTTTTTTACGGCTATTGCCATCACGTCAAATAGTGAACTTCTCTTTGACGGTTATAGACACAAATGTCCATCAATGTATTAAATTGAATTTAAACAAGACTCTTTCTAAATTAATAACTTCTTGAAAATCTCGAATACGTGGTCCGCGCTGGTAAATATATAAACTTGGTTCTAGTAGTCCACGTCGATAGAAAAGCGTAGTGCCCATGGGTGGTAGGGAAACACGGAAGTTCATTTACCTTTTCGTTAACATTGAGAGCTAAACATATACACAAACATATATAGTTACAATAATAAATTTGTGTACAATAACAGTATTTCTCAAAATTTCAAATATAAATTTCGTTATTGAGTTATGTTACCAATTTTTTCATGTTACCAGCTTGAAATATTGTACTGAAAGCTGAAACTGTATTGCCATGATAAATATGGAATACTACGGTAGCACGGTTACGCAGTTTATTTAAGTGATACTTTTTGTGCTTTATAACAAAAGAATTGTTTACTACCGCATACGATGTGGACGAGGTGGCCGAGTGGTTAAGGCGTTGGACTGCTAATCCAATGTGCTCTGCACGCGTGGGTTCGAATCCCATCCTCGTCGAAACTCGTTTTTTTTTTGTTTTATAATTTTATATAATTTGATATTTACCTTGGATATTTACCTTTTTAATTATATCTTTTTTATTAATTAACTAATTTTTTAAATGTTTTTAAAAATTTAAATCATTTTTATTAATTTTCTACTATACGTTCGCTGTTTATTTATTTATTTTATTCCACATACACACACTCTGAATTTATAGTATATCTCATACTTAATAGAGCTCTAACTTTCTCTAGGGAAATGATAAATTATGATTCATGCTATATAATGTTCAACAAAGTCAATAACTTATATTTAAAATAAAGCTATGCCACCCTGTATCGATATTATTTAAGTAATAATCGATACAAAAAATAAGGAATTTTAATTTTAAATTATTGCGAAACTATTTACACTTTCAAATGTCAAATGAAAACTTGGGCAATCGGTCTGTCCACATGACGAGGTGGCCGAGTGGTAAGCGGTTGGACTGCTAATCCAATGTGCTCTGCACGCGTGGTTCGAATCCCATCCTCGTCGTCGATATTTATTTATTAAAGAATATATAAAAATATAATGATTATTTAAATTTTTAGAAACATTTTCAAAATATTTAATTAAGCAATTAATAAAAAAAGGTACAAATAAATAAGAAAAAAAACTACGCGGGTAAATTTCAAATTATAATTAAATTTTTAGAAACATTTTAAAAAATATTTAATTAAAAAAATATATTAATTAAAATAATACAAATAAATAAAAAAAAACTCCAACTAAAGTAGGGTAAATTTCAAATTATTAATTACTAATATTATAGAAAGAATAATTTAAATTATTAAATTGAAAAAAACAAACAAACAAAAAAGTAAAAATAAAAACTAAAAAAAGCTATTCGACGAGGATGGGATTCGAACCCACGCGTGCAGGGCACATTGGATTAGCAGTTCAAACGGCCTTAACCACTCGGCCACCTCGTCTGTGGCGGCCTTGGTAACTAAATATTTTTATTAAAGTATTCTCAACTAAAGAACAACTGTATTATCCATAGATAAAGTTATACTACAGAAATGTTAAAACGAGGCGGGATGTAAAAATTGTTTATTTGTAGTAATAACTTATTTAGTTGCTTAATTATAAGAAATTGCTTCGTATTCGAAGTTTAAATAATAATCAATAGTAAAATGTAGTACGAATACATAAAAAAAAGGAAAAAACCATTCTTTTTTTGGAATCTATCTATGGATTTTTCGGATTGCTTATATTGAACATCTCTATCTTGTAGTAGGTTGCTTTCTGTGCCGGACAGCTCAACGAAATGGAGAAGAGAGTCTAAGCAGAACAATCATATATTTTTACGTCACAACCGGATATTGACGTCAAATTACCAATATCAGTGCCCTTTTTTGGTTCATCCGCTCTACAGCAGATGATTTAATTTGACAGTATACATAATTCTTCAACTTTGTGTTGATATCATCTTTATGAAGTTTATTGGAAAAAGAACCCAAAACAAAATTCATTCTAATACCTAACAAAAAATATTTTTAAAGTTCATATATTCTTAAATTAAAAAAAAAACTCCCGACGAGGATGGGATTCGAACCCACGCGTGCAGAGCACATTGGATTAGCAGTCCAACGCCTTAACCACTCGGCCACCTCGTCTTGTTGCTAACGACTGATTCAAAACGTACTTTCACTTTAGCAACATGTCCATCAAATATCAACATGTTGCTAGCAACATCTCTAGAATATGGAAATAGATTTTTAGTTGTCATTTTTTTTGTTAAATAAAAATTTCAATCTTTTTTGATTGTACATAATTACCACAACATTGTATTGCATTGCATCCATTCGGTTTGTTAATCAGTTTTTATTGTAAATGATAATAATTAAAATATTATTCTTCCTTCCTACACAATTGAAATCATTAACAATTTTAAGTACCTTGATAAAGACATACAATTTTTTATTTGATCTTCTCTTCTGTATTACAAATTTATTCGAAATTTAAATTGAAGTTTTATTTCGTGTTCTCGATGACCCAAATTCTGAAATGGTAGTAATAAGAAAAAGCGGATTGATATTCTTCTATTTTGACGTTTTATAAATTATATTTTTAAATAGTATTATAAAGTAGAGTTAATGTATTATTTTTGCCTTATACTTTTACAAATTAAAAATCGTGGGAAATAATTTAAAAAAGATAAATGTAGGATATTCATTTTCACTATCCTCTAGCAGCTTATATGTGTTGTGGTGGAAAAACTTCGCGTTTTGATGATTGTGGTATCCCATCCGTAGTTTATTCCATCCGTATCCGTAGTTTTGATGAAGTCAAGGTTTGTGGCTTTAAAACGAGAGTTTTTAACCTTTGGGATTGGAAGAAAAAAGAGTAGATTTCTCTCAAAAACTCTGAGATTAAATAAAATTGCCATGAAAGTTTCTCAAAAAATCTGTCGTTCGGCGTCGACTTTAAACTGCAGGTCTCGCCACTCAGGTATAAAAAATTAATACACGTAACATTAGTGGTGTGAGAAGCTGGGTGGTAATACTGGCTAAAGGATTGTAACGACCATGTATGTATGTACATATGTATACCACATGGATTTAAAAATGTTCATGTAAATGTTGTCCACAGCCTAAAATGTTCAAGGTCTAGAAATAAGGCTGGCTTGTTGCTGTACTCGTTAGACAACTAAGATCCTAAATTCGGACTGCTCCAAAATAAGAAATTAATTGCACACCAAGTTTGCATCTTAATAGAATCCTGTGTTTTGAAACGATCGTCAATCAAGTCCATTTCTATTATTTTAAAAAAAGTGTGTAAACATTTCAGGGTTCTACAAACTGCAACATAAGACAGTTAATCTTTCAAGATATGTACATATATTAGCAGTTCTTGAATAAAATACTGCACGGTTCCAGAAGAAATTATTACAGTCTGTAAATATTGTTGAGTGCTTTAGAAACAATACAGACTGCAACGCCAATGTCGATTTTATTCTTATTTTATTTAAATTATTTATTTTTTTATTTTAAATAAAATGCCAGTGAGTAATTTGCAATAAACCAAAGATAATGATAATCCTTTTACAAAAGCGTTTAAATGTCAATTCACCTCTTGGGCACTTAAACACTTAACGGGTTGACATAAGTTAATATGCTTAAAACATGTTTAACTGATTATTATTAAGGATCTCAAACAATCAGCGCATATTACAAATAGCTAAGGCCAATTGTTAGTAAAATATCTAAATAAATTCACTTTCCTTTTAATTTTTTTTTATATTATTTACATAATCAACAACAACAAACGTTGCATTGTGATATCCAATCTTATTACAATCCAATTTACCACGCCTTACTTATTAAAAGTGTTTGCCTTTTATAACTTCTTTTCAAAACTTGTTCTACAAATTGTCTTTAAAATACCACAAATACAGCTATAAAGCTACAATACCTACACACATACAAATAAGCTCGATAAAAAAAAAAGAAAAAAACGAAACACGTAACAAATTAAATTCCTGACAATACGTTCCTTCATCCGTAAAGGAAAATGTAAACAAAACTGCATTCCCAAATTCCTCAGTAGGTAAGTGAATGAATAAAAATTTTGTCTATTTTTAGATCACTAACTGTAGAGTTATTTAACGATATGTATGTACATATATACAAAGACTACATTTCACTTGTACAAGGACATGCCAAGGCTAATTAGATAAAATGTGGCCAATTGCCAATAAGCAACTGTCGTAATATTGTATAGTTGCGCAAGCAGTCAACCGACCGACAAATGTTTCTTTAACTGATCATGCAAAAAAAAAGTAAATATTTTTACGAACATTAGCAGAAAAGTTTTGTATTTTACACTCAACGAAAAATATTAGTTAAAATCAAGTTAAAAATATTTGTTATAATAAAGCACAAAAAAATTTTGTCCAACATATAATATGTAAGCAAAGCTTACCAAAAATTTTTCGTAGAAAAGTGTGCGTTTTAATTTCTTAAGGCTTAACATCACCAAGTTGAAATAATTTTTGTTATTGATACTTGCGCATTTCGTATGGCCGCTACAAATTTCTTCAAATCTTTTCTTTCTTTCACAAAATTGTTTTGCGTCTTATTTTACTCCACTTCATTAATCCTGTCAGGTGGAGTTTTTAACTGGATAGGAAGTTGGTGAGCGGCATGCCTTCAATTTGTGTTCCTCATTATTTCAGTACAAAATATACGTTTAACGATATTAATGTCTCCAGCTGCAGCATTCCAATATTAATTGAGAAATTATAATACAGAGTTAAAGGTTTAAATTAAAGAGCCTATTGCTTATGTATCATATGTAACTGTAATAATGAACCCCAGTTATGCAAATATATTGACGGCTTGTAGAGGCTGGAGTTCTTACATGTCACACATTGTCACACATTGTTACACAGTATAAAATAACTGTCGGTAAAAATTTAACACCAAGCTTTAAAAGAAACTAGCGGTCTTTTTCGTATTAAGAAAGAAATTATAACGCTTTTAACAAATAATTTTCTTCGAGTGTACAGTTCTATATAAATACAAGAGGAATAGATAGAGAGAGATAATCTTGGAAAGTAAAGCCTGCGTAAAAATTTGCTAAACAGAAGGACAGACAAGCAGACGGACATTAATATATAATGTTTGTTTACATTTTTGTTGTTACTTTTGTTCTTTTCTTTTATATCTACGGCAATTGCTGTCCTAAAAGTCGATTTGTGATCTTGTGGATATTGAACGGGAAAAAATTCTTTGTGTTGGAGTTGCGATAAAGAAATGGCGTTAAATAAAAACATTATCAGGAGACGTGTATCTTATAATTCATAGAGTGTGTCTTCTATTTTAATTACTAAGTGGTTTAAACGTTTTCCTATTATTTCTTCTAAAGTATCTGTTATTTTGCATTGTCATTTCTAATTTGTAAAACAAGACAATTTCTAAATTGCATTCAACATTTTCGTCAACCAAAGACAATTAAACGAAATGCCTGTTTCCTATTGCTGTCATTACACACGTTCATTCACTTATGGTAGGTAAATTACTTTAACTCGGACTAATTCCGATTACTTTAAGCTGGTTGTCTCTTAAGTTTCTTTATTGTACCCTTGCTGGTTGTGCGGTGATGGCAACGATGAGGGATGTTACTGTTATTATCATACTAAGCTAATGAATCACGTTAAATGACATTAGAAATATAAGATTTTCTTTTAAAAACAACCTCATAAACAGTTTTGGGAAAAATAATACAAGCCAACATAAAATAATTTTTTATAACCCTTTAAGTGTCTAATGGCACCGCTAACCAAACTTTAATGCCGCACTATTGTTGCCAGCATCCAGCATTGGATGTGCGTGTTCCACAATAACAAAACAAATGTCGTTGTTAGAATTTTTTAATTTTCTTTAAGTTTTACTTTTACCCCATAATGAAATATTCGCATGCATAATTTTTATTAATTTTCCTTCAATTTGAGTAGGCCTTTTCTCAACAAACCGTTATTATGGCCATAAAGGAAACTGTTATAGGTTTTTTTCTACTGAACTGTATACAATGAGCAGTTGGCTGATATTCATTTAATTCCCCTTAAATGATCTTTAAGATGCATCTGCTCATGAAGGTGATTTAATCCACAGGCATATTGCACACATATTTCTTTAATGGTTTTCCAAACACGAAAGGATGTGTTAATAAAAATTCGTAATTATGAAAATATATCTAGGAGAAGAGATTATCTCTTTGTATAGATTCATTATTTTGTGGTATTAACAAACAAAGTTTAAGTTCAATTGGCAATATTTCGTTTTTACTCTACATTGTATTTGTAAGCTTTTATTAGATGAAAACAAATAGATTTTATTACATTTGAATTACGCTCAAGTTTTATTTTATAGATCCCAATTCGATAATTTGAATGTCAGTTTCCAAAAATGTTGAATATGAAAATTGATTTGAGTCATGCATGTAAGAAAAACTAATTAATGCCATAAACGTCTGAAACCACTTGTATAAGTTTCAATACAAATTTAGAGAGACACTCTTGATATAAACTGGATAAGATGTAAGCTATTCTACCACAACTAAACTGTCAATGTTAATATTAAATCTTCTAATTTCAAAGTGAATATATATGATCGCAATAATTCTTAGAATTTTGTCTGTGATTTCATTGATTTCATTCAAAAAATTTCAAAAATTTGTCATTCGGAGTCGATTTTGGACTGTAGGTCTCGCCACTTATGTATAAATATTTACAAACGCAACTTAAGTGCTGTGAGAAACTAGGCTCTAATCCTGACTGAAGGGTTGTAATGACCAATTATGTGTGTATGTACGTATGATAAGTGTTTCTACGAGAGAGTGGCATAATGGAATAACGTTCACAATGGTGTTATCGAAGTTATCGAATAGAACAATTCATACTAGATATGAATGGAATTATTCTAAACAAACTGAATTATTTTAAATAAATAATCATTTCAATTTCAAACAAAAAATTTAGATTTGGTTCCACACATACATACATAATTGGCCATTACAACCCTTCAGCCAGGATTACGGCCTAGCTTCTCACACTTATTGTTGTGTGTGCTAATTTTATACATGAGTGCGGGACCTACAGTTTAAAGTCGACTCCGAACGACAGATTTTTTTGAGAAACTTTTCATGGCAATTTTATTTACTCTCAGAGTTTTTGCCAGAAATCTGCTGAGAGGAAGTCGCCGAAGAAATATTTTTTTCATATTTCGAAAACCCTGGCCTTTCGTCTAATAAGCCAACACACTACCTACTAGACTACGACCACACATTATATTCATAAAAAAAATCTTCTTCTGCCACAGAGGGTTTGAGAATTAATTGTTAGTTAGTTCCACTACACTTAGTCATAAATTGTCTTTAAAGAAAAACGCACCCAAGTCATCTATAGCCTATTGCAGTTTCAATTATTGTTTTCAGCAATTTTACGCAAAATTCCATTAAAACCATACAATATTCAAAGTAATCTTCTAGCTATCTATGTTACGTTTACCAAATATTGGTGTTCCATTTAAATTTCAATCCATTGCAAAGTAATACAAAATTATATTTACAGTTATCAATACAAATAAAAAAGTGGAGTTTGAATCTTGGAGACCATACTACCGTAAACCGTGGTATAATTTTCTACGACACATAACTTTTATTTACATATCATTTATCGGTGCTATAATTTTGACTCAATTTCAGACTGCATACTTAAAATGATTTTATTTTTTTCTATTTTCTAGTTTATTCACAAATTTTTATCGGTTCTCTATTATTTAGTATTTAACAAATATGCCTCAAAGGGTTTCTTTTTCTACACTCATCATCATCGATGTGGTTTATTCGTGACGTGCCTATTTGCTACTGTTTCCGTTTCAAGTGCTATTTTGTTTTTTGAGCAATCAGACACTTTCCACCGATACGAAGCATTGTATAAATATCGGGATTAAAAAACACTAGTGTGTCTAGTAAAATGTAAACGTATGCGTAATAAATACTCTTACTGGCTCTCCTTACACACACACACAATTACATGCAGTAATAGTTTACAATATTGTTGTCGACAATAGAGTGAAATTGTGTTGTACATGTTCATGCTTTTGCTTTCTTAATTGAAGAAGAAGATGATCTTCTATTGAAAACTCACTGATGTTACTGAAGGAGAGTAAAAAAGTAGAAGTTGATGCTCAAAGTTTTGCTATAAAAAGAATTGGAACATTTACAAGCTAAAGTTTGTCGATATTCATCTGTCAGAGAGTTTGTAGTGTTCTACGCATAGAAATACGATTTAAGGATTCAAATAAAAATATTAAACATTATTTGTGTACCAATAACAAACGCGTAAGTAAGTTTCATTGAAAAGAAATTTAATGAAAGCAAAACTTTATGTGCAATCGTATATTACGAATTAGTTTACGTTTCTGTAAATAATGCAATAAAAAGAAAATGTTTAAAAAAATTAGTTACAAAGTATTAAATGCTTTAAATTACAATAAATTTCACTTTCGTATCTAAACCCACTGCTACCACACAGCCGAACACTTTTTTTTAGTTTCTATGGCATCTGAGATAATACGCAACACTTGCCAACAATGTGACAATTAAGTGATTCGTTGTTTGATAAAAAAAAATTTTTTTAACATTTATTAAATAAAAACTAATGCAATAACAATTGCTTGTAATATTCGTGTATTGAAAAAGAGAGATTCACAACAGAAATATTCATGTTACGATTAAGACAATATACGAAAAAAAAGTTTATTGTATGTTAAAACATACTTATAATCATGGTGCGTTCAGTCAATTTAAATGGGTATACGACTTGTTATAATCTACCCTACAATATATTTCAGTTACTGTCCGACGTAAGACGTCTTAATCGTTTATTTTTGCTTTGTTGTGTTACTGAAGATTTTTTATAACATTTTCTCGGTTCGTGGTTTCAAATGTAAATCTTATAAGAAGGAAAAAGGCAGTTATTGATGGTCAGGCTATTGTAAAAGAAGCAACAAATTCTGACCGTTTCACCAAAAGTAGATGCGTTTTGTGGTTTCACTAAAAGTTGAATTTATGTATTTATTATAATACAATTATAAATTCTGTCTAATATTGAAAGTTTGCTTCTAATCAAAAACCAAGGACTTTGGCTTTAGACCCTGTCTTTATTAACGTTGGACGGCTTCAAACACTTTATATGTTATGACCACAATAATGTCTTCATGTAGAATTCACTGCAACAAATATTTACCAATTTTTACTTTACTTACACATTTGATTGGCCATTATAATCGTTTGTTCGGGACTACAACATAGCTTTTTAAACCATAAGAGGTGAGACCTACAGTTTAACATGGACTTCTAAGGACTTATTTGTGAAGATTCTTCAAAGTAATTATTTACTCTTAGAGTTTTTACAAGACGAAATAGTTTTTTATATTCCTTTTCTTTCTCTCTCACACTACCTACTAGACCTGATCGAGGTTGTGGGTTTGCTGAAAAGGACCAAACTGCTATTTATTTTCTTTGCCAATGCCCATCTCTAGCTCGGCCCAGATTTATATTATTTGGCGCACCATTCCTTGTCCATTACTTGTTCCTCTTTCATCAAAATTTGATAATGATCAGGTTTTCAATTGTAATTGGTACTATAATTCCAAGGTTTTCATGAACAGAGCTACAGCTGAGTTAATCGACTACATTTAGTACATTTAGTTTTTTGACTGAACACAAGTCCAAATGATGTCAATAAAATTCAACACAATATATTATGTTCCTTTCGAAGATCTGCGAATAAACAGAACCCATTTACACAAAATGCTTTAAAGATAAAATAAATACTTTAATAAATAAAGTTGTGTGTAAGATTATAAATGATTGAACAGGAATTGACTAAAGTCCTAGTGATCACAGTAAAGTTAAAGCAGTGTTTTCATTTGTCTTTTCATTTGATCTGTTTTAAGTTTATTATTTATTCATAATGCAATCGCTTTAAAATTTATAATAAATATTTACCATAAGCCTTTCGAATCTATGAAACTCAAACCGTTTAAACATGGTAAAATTTGTAACTAATGAGTAACACCGCTTTAACATAAGCAATTATAAGGGAATTAAACTAGGCATTAATGTTAAAAGATCAAACTCACTTGAACAAAATATCAAAAAGTAAAAAACGAGTAAAATGCAATTATTTTCCTCTATTTATTTCAATTTTTTTTTCTTCTTCAACTGTACTCTTTAAATTTTTTTTTACATTTTAGAGTTAATTAGCTTAGAATAAAATTTATTTACATTCCTCACTAGATATGTATGTATGTATGTAATCTTTATTTCACATAATGGCTAAACTCTATTAAAAGTTGGTAATGATTTCAAATTACATCATCCGTTATTGCATTGATCTGCAATGATCTGCATTGAATTGAATTGATTTGCTTAGACAGATGCACGTTCGTTAAATCTGCAATTTGACACAAAATGCACGATAGCAATTAAATAAAGAAAAGAAGAATAAAAATTATATAACATATTCAATATTGAGGTAAATATGCCAACAGTTCAGGCAAAAGAAAATTTGCGTAATATACTATTGCATATATGAATGACTGAAAAAAAAAGAAAAGAAAATAACAAAAAAAAATTAAACCAAATTCTTTATTCGACAGTCGGACTGTTATTTTTTCTTCCTAATTACACATTTTGTTTTATTTCTCGCTTTTAACAATAGTTTACACAGACCGGACTTAATAATTGTCTATAATGTGGCTTAAAAACTTTGCATATGGCCAGTTATTTGTGGCTTTATTGTTCATCCAATATAATGTGGTGTTAACAAGTGTAGCTGTTAATATGGCTCAACTCAACACCAAACAACAACAACAACAGCAACAAACTTTAATACAAGAACCATCAGCAACGTCGTCAGTGCAACAGCAGCAGCAGCCACCACAGCATTCGTTGCACGTACGTACGCAAACGCAACATCATCACAACATTCAGTCGCAACATCAAGGTGTACAACCTGCTGTAGCGGCACACCCATCAAATAATGACAATAGCGACAACGTTTTGCACGATTCCACGCAGACATTACACTCATCAGCTTCAGCATTAAGTTATGCGCCTCCGGCTACGCAGTATGTTGTTAATGACAAGGAGGCTGCTATGCAAGAAGTTTTAAAACATTTTCATGCAGACGACGATTTAAATTTAAAAGATTCTTATCACATGCTCAATGAATTTAAAAGGGACACTCAAGTGAATGCAAATCATGGCCAGACAACAGCAGTTGCATCATCAGCACCACCCACCATAAATAGTGCTGCATATCCCTGGAATTTATATGATAGAGCCTTTACACCACCGCCTATGATGACCGGGCTCTTCTCCAATATGTTTAATCCCTTTGAGGCATTTTCCAATCCTTATCCAGTGACACCACGCTTTCTGCCTATTATGACGTATCCTCAACCCGTTTATGTACCATATCCTTTTATTATGCCTCCCGACTTGTTTTATCCTGGCTTTTCTCCTATACCCAACCATATGCCAAGCGATTACGAAGATTCCATGTCTCGCGGTGCTGGAGCCTCAAGACGTCCCACATCCAACGAACACCCATCCTCCACTTATTCACGTAATTCTCCCATTTATTATGTACGTTTACCACCTACTCCTTATATGTTTTTGCCTGGCCTAGGTCTGGGCAATCCCAATTCAGGTTTGCCTAGTTATCCTACCATGTTACCTTATCAATCATTGCCATCTTTTCCGGCATTTTCTTCGGTATTCAATGTACCCATTAATTTTTTGGCTAACGGTAAACCCACTAATATATATCAAATGAGTGCACCACCTCCCAATGAAATGCAAAATCCCTTACAGTTTGCCAATGTACCATCCAGTTTTAATACACGGCCTCCGCCACCACCACCGCCGAATCACTACAGACCACCAGCAGTTCCATCTAATTCCTATTTTAGCTCACAATCGCCTTCATCTTCATCTTCGCATTATGGCGCATCGTCCTCCTCGTCTTTGCCACCTTTAAATTTACCCTCGCCGCCTTCGTCACAAGATTCGAAACTAACAGCTCTTAAACGTCCCTACTATTTTAATGGGCGTCCCGAGGAAATTTATGTTTTACCCAACAATTTTAATGCCTTGTATTCTACAGCCGAGAACAGTTATTACTAAAACATCATTCTTAACTTGAATCTTATATCTAGAAACAAAATGTTTAGATTTTTATAATTTAAAGACTAAGCAGTCATAGCTCTACGGATTATTATTTATTATTTTTTAAAAAATAAAATTGATTTTCTATAATTTTTTTATAATATAATAATAAATAATTTTTGTATTTCATTTACATATATTGTTACGAACACAGAATAAACACTAAATGTTTATGCTAAAGAAACAATAAGAAAGGCAAAACAATAAAGAACTTACAGTCAGAAAACTATAACAAATCAACAACGAAATTCTAGAAGTTGCCAGACCGTAATATAGAGTACAACGTGCTTACATGCATGTTTTTGGCCTAACGTTGTCTTTATGGATAACAATTCCTCTTTTAATAAATTTTTGTCATATTGGAACTAGTGAACTTAAACTAACGAACATTTTGTTTTTAGTCTTGCGATAATAAAAATTGATAAATATTGCATATCCTTTGTCTAATACATTAGGTGGTACGGTTTTTACATCATTAATGTACAGTAGCAAATGCTACAATTTCGTTGTTTATAAAGTCTATATGTACTGATTGGCTGCTCATTCTAATAACTTGTTTGAATGTTTTTGTAGCTTAACTTAGATTCAGGGAATGTATTCCCAATAGCCTAACTAGCTAAGTCATCTGCAAATAATGCTCCGACGCAATTTTTCGTGTAAGATGAGTTACAGATAAAGTGTAAGTGGGGAATAGATTTCATGGAGACGCCTGCTTTTTTCCATCAGGCTTGAATATATATTTTTGCGATCGTGAACGAGCACTGTATCCATCTTCGAAAAGGAAACCACTGAACCATATGATATGCCTATGGCTTTCATAATCTCTAACATTTTCAATCCAAGATGGGAGATTGTTTCGAGATTGTTTCGAGATTAGAAACCTCAATCGTTTGTCCAGAACAAAGTGTTTCTTCCGTACCTGTCAGAGAAATTTCGTAACCAACTTTATTACCATTGAAATCAATGGTGGAAAATCCCCTTGATTATATTTAAACTTAGTCTTGGTTTGAAGGGCGGTTTATGCTTAATTTGATAATATTTCCTTCTAAAACTTAAATTGTAGTTAAAGCTTATGGAGGTGATCATATTCAAATATACGTATGCAAATATAATATTGCAAAAGTATATACGTATGCATGTATTTATTTTAAGAATTTCGTTACAAAAGGGTTGGCCATATGTATATACGTGTGTATATTTATGTATTTTTGATAAACATTATTTTAATTAGGCATGAATTATATATTAATCAGTCTAAACAAACTATTCTTCTATTTTTATTCAAATGAAAATTTGTTTCTTTTTTTAGAATAAAAATAAGCAAATAATTTGCAAATCATCATCGTAAATAAACAAATTAATTGAAAACATTTGAAAATCATTTCTTAAGAAAAACCGATCTCATGATGTGTATGATATTTTTGCTCTTTAAAGTCGCGTGATATATTTTTAATAATTTTGATCAGATGCCAAAAACAAAATTGGCTTTCTTTAAATTCTTAAGAATTTTATTTAAAAAGAAAAAAAATGAATGTTCTTGTAATTTCTAGACAAAAATACGGCATCTTTTACGATTTACATTTGCCAACATAATTCGTATTCGCAAAAAAGCAAAAAATATTCAACCATCAACGTTCTAAATTAATTATACTTGCACATACATAAGTATGTATAGGGTGGAAAATTTAAAAGTTTAAATTTAAAACGGCAATTAAACAAAAACAGTTTGAAATTTTGCCCAATTTATTGTTTTATTGTGAAGTACAATTTTCTTTTAGAAGTGGAATATTACTTCATTTACATGCTCACTGCGACTGGCCTCACAGTATCTCATTCGATCGGCCCAATTATCGTGGACTTTTTCGAGTGTATGAATGTTGGCCTTTGATTATCCTTTATTTGTCTGTGATGTGTCGGTATAACATTTTTCTTTAATGTCACCCCATAGAAAAGAGTCTAATGATGTCAAATCACAGCTTCTTAGCGGCCAATTGACATCACCATAATTAAACGGCCATCAAATAATAATCCAATAGTAATCGATTGTGGCATGAGATGTGTGACAAGCTGCACAAGTTGCATCAAACAGTCACTCGTAATGGGTGTATCGGCTTCAGTAAGACTAAGTGTGGTTTGTCTGTATCCCAAATACGGCAATTTTGTTTATTAACGTACCCACCAAGATGAAAATGAGTTTCATCCGAAATGATGATTTTTTTGGGCAATCGACATCATCCTGCAGTTTTTCGTTAGTCTAATAAATCCCAACGTTGCTCAAGGGTAAATTGATTCATTACTTTCAGTTGATATAATATACTGGATTTTGTGACAGATAAGTATTACCAGATTCGAAATACTCGATGGTTCAAGTTTAAGCCGATCGATGTACCACCCGATACATACACAATTGCGTTTTTGAGTAATTCATTGAATATCGGAATTTTGGTTATAGGAAATTTCACTTTCTCTGCCCTTATTCATACAGGGCACGAAAATGTACAGTTTATGTGCATACAATTTTATTGCTTAGTATGTACATATGTGTGAAATAAGTAAATATTTCAACAAAGATTTCCTTGGTACTTTTTTTAAATCTATAAAAAAAATCCAATTGTAAAACCATTCATTTAAATTGATTTTTCATTCGTTTTTTTATTCACATTCAAAAAATTATATGAAATGATTAAGAAAACCACCAAATAAACCACCGTCGTCGTTATAGTTAAAACTATTGAATAAATTAAATTTAGGCTTTGGCGTTGGCGGTGTAACAGTTTCGCCGGCCAATGACCATAAATTTTGATTGGTACCGGTAAATGGATTTTCCACTAAGCCAGCATTGCCTGTAAATGCACTCATGTCATACAGAGTGGGTATTTGAGAATTTCCCATCGTTGAGGAGGAAGACGACGGTGATGAGGACGATGCATATTCAGGATCTGACCGTCTCATTGTTGACGAAGGCATAAACGGTGATGAATTTATAAAGGAGTTGCCCCAATGCATTGGATAGAACATAGGTGGAGTCGATGTAGGTGATCGTAAATATAAGTTAGAAGAGGTAGCAGGACGATAATAGGTACTTGTTGTAGGCCATAAATGCGAATTGTAGAAATTCATTTTACCATTACGTTGATTTGTTTTAGATACTGGAGCTGTAATTAAATTTAATTATTTAATACTTTACAAAAAACAAGGCGAACCTGATAATAAATACTACTTATAATTACCATTTTGTTTTAGCGAAGGTTTTAATTTAGTATTTTGGTTGGGTTTCTTCGACGTCTTGATATTACGCCTTTGCTTTTTAGCAACTACTTCTTCGGTGTTGAAAGCAATGGTCAATATCGCCAGGAATATTATAAATTTAAAGGAAACCATTTTAAAATATGATTTATTGCCTCGACGCCTGTTATGTTCAAATTAAATTGTTTTTTAACAATTAATCTTCTTTTATAACAATTATTTATTTGTAAAAGACATTGAACTTCAATTTTATAATTGGAAAAGTTTCAAATTTTTATTTTTGTTTAAGTGCCAATGTGTGTTAAGAGCCAAAAAATGTTATTTTTTTTTGCATCAAACCAAAGATTAAAAAAGACTATGTTATAATATTGTGTCTACTTCTAGGCCGCTAATCTAAGCTTAAAGAGTTGCCAGATACACACATTAATTTTTGTAACACAATTTTATTTATTAAGTGCAGTTCGAACACAAGTTTGAGTTTCTTTTCTATTAGCAAGTTCAGGACAGACAGAGCTATAGTTGTAATTTTTCTCAAGACTCGTATAATAACAATTAAGACCCACTACAAAAAAGTGAGCTAGCAAAATCACAGCCGTTTTTAGTCTTTATAATCACTTAACTGAGACTTGAATAAGAAGATTAACTACTCGACTAACTCGGTATAGAAATTACAGGCTTCAGTCTTAGTTTACTTGAGTATTTAGCACTAAGAGTTGCAGAGTTGAGTTTGCATAGGAATTAAAGTTAAATAACGATCATCAATTGATAACTCATTATTTTCCTTGTAGAACAAACTGATAGTTTTCTACAAAAAAGTCATTTCCTCAGGATACGTTCCACATATCTGCACTATAAAGCCTCATTCATATTACATTTAATATAATGAATCATGAACAGCGCTGTTGTTATGAAGATGTGACTTGCCTAAGGCTCTCTGTATACATATACTGACTTTTTCCAACACCCCTCTGGGGAGTATACGGCTTCCACAAAGCTTTTCCATCTTATCCGGTTGACTACTGTTATTTTTGCATCTTCACATGTAAGATTACGCTGTTCTATGAGTATCGAATCTCTCCAGGTATTCCTCGGCCACTCCACGGCTTCTTGAGCCTTGAGGATTCCAATCATGTGTCATTCTAGTTATACTATCAATATTCTCTCTGAAAGTATGGCCGATATATCTTCATTTCCTCCGTTATCATGGCTTTCACGTTATTAAGGTTCCAGACATGCATACATACATACATAATTGTTAATTACAACCCTTCAGTTAGGATTACGACCTAGCTTCTCACATAACTGCTGCTATGTGCGAATTTTATACATGAATGGCGGGACCTACAGTTTAAAGTCGATGCCGAACGGCAGATTTTTGAGAAACTTTTCATGTCAATTTCATTTACTCTCAGAATTTTTGGCAGAAATCTGCTGGGAGGAAGTTGCCAAAGAAGTATTTTTTCATATTTCGTTTTGTTGGTGACTACCTACTACACTGCGGCTCCTTCTCTGCTGATGTCATTAGGCCAGAATATTTTGCTTATGATTCTGAGGCACTGTTCGATGAATACCTGTAGGTTTTGAGTAATGATGTTCGATAGTTCTACTCCGGTACAACAAGGTCGACTTTACACATGCGTTGAATATCCTGATCTTGGCTCGTCTGAATATTTGTGAGCTTTTCCATATTGGTTGAAATCGTCTGCCTAGATAGCAGAAACTATTCGACTGGTTGGCAATGTAGCATGATGTTGTCAGTTATTTTCATGGCTATGGTTTTCTTGATATTTAACTCAAGTCCTACCTTGCGCGCCTTTCTTTCTAAATATATATACATAAACAAAATACTCAACCGCAAAGTTCGGATATCAAATCATTTGAGTGCCTGTGATGCTAACTTATAATCTCCAGCAAAGCTCAACAAAAGAAACTTTTTTTGACCGATTGGCAGCAAATTCCACAAAATTACAAAAAAAATAAAAGACCCATGCTTTAAGGGATGTCCTACTACGTAAACACAATATATTTAAGCAAATAAAATCTGAAGTTTAATTAATTAATATTAAATTATTAATATTCATAAAGAAATTATTTATTCATTTATTTTTTGTCAGTGAAAATTACCATTTTAATTGTAAACAAATATGTTTATAAATTTCTTTATTTATAGTAATTCGTACCGCTCATAATGAGTCAAAGGCTTCTTGAGGGCTTCATGAGCCAATGATAGACAGACAGGATTGTTTTTAAAAACACCTTGAGACTGCAATACAGCGTGTGGTGCACAACGCCAAGGATCATTTGTATCGTTCTGCCACTTTAGTAAACGTTGTTTTAATTGCTTAAGTGTGGCTTTAAATTTTGGTTTATCGATCAAATTAAAACGTTCCAAAGGATCTGTTTTAATATCATACAATTCCCATTCGGGACGTTGATAATAGGCCAGTAAAGTCTTATACCAGGCTAAAGGCTGATGATTGATTGTGGCATTTAGAATTTGTTGGAACGTAGGCGATGTATAGAAATCCTGATCGATGGGAAAATATGACCAATAATTTAAATTGTGTATGAGCTTATAACGTCTAGTGCGTATCATACGCATGGGATAATTCATAGTAATTTCATGATAATTATGAGAGCCATAGACAGCATCATCTTCCTGCGGTTGGGGTTCTTTTTTCAACAGCGGTAAAAGGGATTTAGTATATGACTGAATAGTGGCATTATTTTGATTTACGTGTAAAGCTTCCAAAACTGTAGGATAGATGTCCAACAAACTGGTCATGGCAGCAGTAGTTTCCAAGTGTCTGTCTTGAGTATTTGGTGAGGCTAAGATGAATGGTGAACGTATGCCATGTTCATACATGTTTGTTCTACCACCTGGAAACGGTGGTCCATTGTCAGAAGTGAAAATAACCAAGGTATTTTCATCATAGCCTTGCTTTTGTAGTTCTTTTAGCACTAAGCCTACACCTTGATCTAAACGTGACATGGTCATATATTGTGCTGACAATTCTTGACGCACTACGTCTGTATCCGGTAGATAAGCTGGTACTTGCAAGTTACGCCAATCATAGTAAATTGGCGTCCAATCGGGTATTGTGCCCATACCTTCTTCACCTGAACCCCATCTTTCACAGAATTCACCAAATTGTGGTGTAATATGACCACAACGATGAGGATCATGGAATCCCACCATCAAGAAGAAAGGCTTGTTGTTAGCCTTGGCTTTTTCCAAAAACTCCCTGGTATATAATTTTATGTTGGTTATATTTCTACCAATTTGATTGATGGAATGTTGTTCTTCGGTTTGTTCAAAATCAAATTTAAAATTCTCATTTGAACCCACATGTTTCTTGCCTATTATACCACTCATTACTGCTCCTTTTGTCTGTTCCCGTAGAACGTTTGGCAGCGACTTTATATCGGGCAAGACATTGAAGTTATGTACACCTTGATGCAAACCATACATGCCATTGGAATGACTTACTTGTCCTGTTAAAATTTGAGCACGACTGGGAGAACAACTGCTCACTGATGTAAACGCATTATTGAACACCAAACCCTTTCGGGCCAGCGTATCCAAATTTGGTGTTTGGCAATACTTGTTCAAATAGGCTCCCATCTCAAAACCGGCATCATCAGCCAGCAATAATAAAACATTTTTAATTTCTCCACATTTGGCTAAAGACAGAAAGGGGGCGGCTATACTAAGAAGCAGCCAACTGAACTGCATTGTTCTGAATTCGAATATAATTTCGTATTTACCAAAAACTAGAAATAAAAACATAAAAATTATTTATAAATTAAATTATAAAAATGATATCGATAAATTAAACTTACTTTTCTGAACAAAATAAAAATGTGCTACAGAATTTCTAAACCAATCTCTCTCACCGCTCACTATAAACTAAATAAACTTTTACATTTTAATCTTGTTTTTATTAGAAGACTTTCTTAAGCCGGGGGAAGAGTTCAATTTGTTAGGCGGCTTTTGTTTTTGATAAACAAAAAAAACTAAAACAAACTAAAACTCTCCTGCAGCTTGTGTATTTTGTTTTTTCCATATCTTTGCGATTGTATCTTTTGATCTTTTATTGTATTGTATTTTATTCAATCTTTTCTTTGTTTGTTGTTATATGACGTTTTAATATCAACCAGTGTAGTAAGTTTTAAATGGTGTGAACTAACTTTGGTACCTGGTTGGCAAAATTCGCTTGAACACTATATAATCAAGTAAATTTATTCATTTTAGATCTTCCTTTCATATTTTTATTATATCGGGTTATGCATTTAGCTGTTTCAAAAGCGCCGGTCATTTTCATCTACAATGTATTCAGTAAAACGGCTATGATTTAGAATAGAACACGAGGTAGTGGTTTAATCCTTCTGCAAAGTGATGATTTAAATGTGCCCACTACTTTAGGATTATGGTGTGATTATGTTGTCATAATTGCTCTACTGTCGCAAGACTATAAATAAATTTAAATTGGCTGGAAGCATTACAGTTGATAGGTTCCCCAGCCATAGGTTCTCAGTCATTTTTTCTATCTTACGGGTCATTATGGCTCCATATAAAGTCAAAATTTGCAACAATCAAAACTGGCTGATTTAGTGCTAGAGCAACAGGCTTTCAATGTTTCCGAGTTTTCTGTAAAAATTTTCTTGTTCTTCCTCGTTGGGTATGCTAACAAGCCAAATTATCGCACAGGGAGCCCACAAAAACCTGAAATGTGAATGTGAATGTGTGTGTCATTGGAACGTAATTTTATTTTTTAAGTACCCGGGATAACACTTTTACGATCGTTTGTTATAGGTATTGTCGTATGATGGCTCCTTTTTTATAACAAGAAGGTGCCATAAGCCATATATCATGTCCAATTTGATTTAATTCAATGAGAAGAATATGAAGCGTTAATTTCACATTTTGAGAACTTCAATTAGCCACCAAGATCATACTATTTGATGCCGTTGCCATTTTTTTATGAACTACGTCAAAGACACACCTATGCGAAGAATCTTCTAATATTGAAGCATCCAATATTCATCAAAATATAGTCGAAAACTACCTCAAAGGGATGTACTTCTGCATATATCCAAAGGCAATATTTTAAATAAGATTGTAATTGCTTTATAATGAAATAAAAATTTCATCGCTATTATAACTTTAAGACGGCTTTTAAAGCCGGAAAATGGGTAACCCTCTGTTTGTAGAGTCTAAATTCTCATGTGTGTTTATTTTTCTAAATAATTTGGTCCCTGTATATGATATGTATGACAACTTATAAAAACCTATTTTTATACGGACTAAGTTAAAAACGCAATGTGTTGATTGTACTGTGGCTATCCATTAGAAATATTATTCTTATAAAAAAAAAACTCGTTAAAAAGAAAGCCAAATTAAAAGTTATATGTAGATGCTTAGAAGTTATTGTAAACGATTTAAAGTAAAAAATATAAATTCTTAAAGATGTTATCGAGATTTTACCAAAAAAAAA
This sequence comes from Sarcophaga bullata, assembly GCA_005959815.1. Taxonomy (NCBI): domain Eukaryota; kingdom Metazoa; phylum Arthropoda; class Insecta; order Diptera; family Sarcophagidae; genus Sarcophaga; species Sarcophaga bullata. Next base: position 80,926 of record QOCX01000122.1, read on the forward strand.
AAAAAAAAATGTAAATTAAAAATAAATTTTATTACCACCGCTGTATTCTTGCACAGCTCTGAAAATGGATTATTTTTTATTTAAGTGGATTGAAACGTTGTTTTATATCTCAGCTTGAGTTCTCTCTATTTGTTGGTCTCTTTTCAAACAATAAATGAAAAATATAATAAACATAGATGTTAAATTGTGTACATATTGTTGGTACATTTTTGTACCATAGTACTAAATACATACTATGATTATACGTACCGCTATATGTATTATACTTGTACAATAAATGGTACTTAAATTTAAATTTTGAATTATTTAGTAATTATTTTAAAATCGAATTCTTGAGAATGTTAAATGGTTTTAAATTTATAATACTTTGAAAGCTGGCAAAAGTGTTATCGGACTTTTTACGGTTTTATAAGTTATACGTTAGACAAACCGCATTGAAAGCCTCAACTATGAAACATTTTCAATCCTTAGTCTTTGAGCCTCTACGTCTTTAAAAAGAGATTTCAATTTGCAAAATACAAAATTTTAATTATGTATTCCGCAAGGCATTAAAAAATTGTCACATGATAAAAAACAGACTCAAATCATGGCTTTAGTATTTCAAATAAATTATTTGAATTATTATTATATAAACATTTTTCTTTTATATTAAAAACACTAATATACAATGAATTTTTTATAGTATTTATAATTTGATAATCGAAATTCATATAAAAAATGTTCAACATAGAAGAAACTGGTAGTGATCGATTTTATATATATTTTTGACAATTGTTCTTTTAGGAATTTACCAAACATAGACAACCTTTGTAACGATACAAATTTCTCTAATGGGAACCTTTGCTGAACGTTTGGGAAGGTTTTTTTTGCTTAAAAATATCTTTAAACTACTTAAGATACTAAAATTCTATAGAAAAATATATTTTGTTTAGATTATAACATAATCTATAATATATAATAATTAGTTCAAATTTTTCGTATTTGATTAACAAAGTATTTTTGCACATTATTTACAATTAATAATAGATAATCGATTTTTTAAACATGTATATTTTGAAATAGATTCCCATAGAAAGAATAAAGCAGAAATAGAACATTAGAATATAGTTTATCAAATTGATTAATATTGCTAAGTATTGCCTTTGAATAAATGCTTACGCAATATGTTTCTAAACTTGCTCATTTTAAAATAAATGTTTATCAACAGTTAATTAAAGTATGTACATAATACTAAGTTTATTTTCGGTATCTCCTTTTTACTCTTGAGAGAGCTTAATAATGTTGCTAAAATGTTTCTGAATCTACTTTAACATTGTATTAAACCAATACTGTTAACTTTCTTGTTCAGCATCTTCTCTTCTCTGAAGCCTTGAGAGAACTGTTATAGAAACATGTTTACGTTATCGTTACCACATTCTGTATACCTAAAATTTAAACATTTTACTGCAAAAAATAATTGTCAATACCCAAAATAAGTTTAAATTGTAGAAAAATAATTCATAAACGTAAATCTTAAAAATAAATGAAGCTGTACTTTAGACAATAAATTCACACATACTATATATTTTTCATCTATTTCAAAACTTTCTATTACATTTTAATTTCTTTGATAGTCATTACAGTAAAAAAATGAAAAATCCCAAAAAAAAAATGTCCTTTCAGTATTGTTATCCTTTTTTCAGATTAAGAATCACCAATTTAGCCAAAAATTTCCGGCAACACTGCCTCATTTTTTTTTACTAATTTGTCGTTTTCATTTTGTGTTTACTTGTTCTCAAAGCATCCTCCTTATAACGCGTCTCAATACAACTGTTTGATAAGAAGTTTGAAATTCCTGTGCAAAATGACAAAACAAACCGACTCAAAACACAAAACAGCTGTTGAAAATTTCTATAAATCTTGCATCAGACATTTATTTGGATTTGCCCCCAAAATTTTTTTCTCTCCGTTTTCTCTTTACGTTTTTTTTAGCAGAAACTTGCGCACAGCAACAGCACCAAAAAAAGAAAAAAAATAGTGTCAAGTTTACAATGTTATGAATGATTATACATATGTTCAGACAATTTCTTAAGGCCGATAAATATTTTAAAGGTACATACCAATACCAATACTACTGACAGAAAAAACGCGTGCGACCAAAAGCCGTTCCCCCCTAGACAAATGAATCACTTCAGCTATCAGTGGAAGATTTAATATTGTTGTACATACTTTAAGTACTTTTCAGTTGCTTTCATTATTATGAATGCGTTAGATTTGTTATTTGCTCAAATTTTGTTATTGTATTTACTACAGCAAACACATTTTGTGCCAAAAAGAAGCACAATGAGTTCGCAAAAATCCAACACACATTATCTCAACTGTATTTCGAATGAAAACATACCCGCATACAAACATACACAAGAAGAAGCGTACTAGACAGTTCAACTTTCTATCAGACGTGTTGATTTTAAAATGTGTGAAAGGCGCTAAAACTGAAATAGAAAAACGCCCATTTGAGGAAAGAACAAATTGATCAAAAATTTAACCACAATTTTTATCAATAATGTTCTAATCTTAATATCAATAAATAGAAGTGAAAATAAGCAATTTCAATCCGACTGATTCCTAGGTAACGTTATCTGAGTTGTGATCTTTGCAAAAGATTTATTCCAGTCAATTAAGATACAAAAAAGTAATTAATTAGTCTCTGTATTGCTTCCTATGTAATTCAAGTGAAACATACAAGCTAATAAACGATTATAATCTCTGGTTATCGTATATTTTCAATTGAAAAATTCACAACAGGTCATTCATTTTTAGACACGATTCTGGAAATGACAAATTTCGATCATTTGCAGGTGTATCTCTGACCTAATTTCATTTATTTCCATCTGACTAATCGGTGGTTAATCAAGACAGTGTTGTATTTTTAAAATATTTACGTTTAAAAAAGTCGTACATATATAATTTAATATCCTCTTTTAACTGAATATATGATGAAACCTATCATACTGAGCAGATTTTCTTAGACAATTTAAAAATTCGGCACTTAGGTCATCCATTTTAACACTTGAACCTTGCCAGTATTTTAAATGGCCGCTTCAGGAACATGCTTTTAAGATGGTTTTCAACCAGTTTTGCCATATTTTAAGCGATAACTTGACAAATATTGATTTTCAAATGCCTCAACGTTAAGGAATTATTCATTTAGGCACGGCATTTGGCGTAGCTTAACCAAAAAATGTATCATTGTCACGTTGGTGGTTAATTGACCTTGCTCTTTTATGCATAATCGATCATGTTGTGAGATTTGTGGCACTGTTTTGTTGAAATCACTTACCATAAGGTGCATAATCTTCCATTTCAGGCCAAGAAAGGTCGATTATCACGCAGTCACAGGGCTCTGAATTAACCGTAACTGTTCTTTCAGGGTAAGTTTTGAAAAAATATCCCATCATAATAATTTCTAAATCTAAAACACATTTTCTGAAATAAATTTACACAAAACAAAATCGTATTTCAAAACTATTGTAATATATTTGCTGTACATCGCTTTATATTTTAGAGGAATCAGTTCCAATCTAAATATAGGTACTCATTAAAATTATTATATTTTTTTGATGAAAAAGTAAATACAAATATGTAGAGTAATTTTCCTATTATCCCTAAAATTACTTATAATATATTAAATAATATTTTTGCACCTCAAACATATAAACATGAGTCTGCGGAAGCAAAATCAATTAAGTTTCGGTAAATATTTGATATTTCTGGTAAAATTTGGGAAAAACTTGAATAAAAGCTTTAGACAGAACAAAAATATATATTTTCATTCGTATAAATGATAAACGCTTTCGGATTTAAATGAATAAACTATTCATTATAGCATAAATGTTTATATACATATGCACGTACATATATTATTATCACAATACAATTATCTCATTAATACGAGTATAACTTTTAAACATTAATTATTCATTTCTCAAAGTAAATTTCAAAACAAACGAAACAACAATTAAATGTATTTCAATGGGTTATCTCTTCAAGTATTCTAAACTTTAAAACTTGACACAGATACGTGAGCCCATAAATGTTATCTGATTTTTTTGTTTATGTTCAGGAAAGCTTTTGAAGATAAAGAAATCTTCTCAATTGGCTACTGAACAAAGCAAGTTCAGGGATATTGCAATGAAGATGTGTGTTTAGCACTTAATTTAATTTTTTAATTAATTTATGTTAAAAATATTTAAAAACAAATTTGTTTCATAAACCTTTCATAAATCAAAAATAATTTTTATGAATATGGTAGTTAGTCTTTTAATTTAACTAAAGAATCCTTTTTAATTCACACTAATATTTATGGTTACACATAAGAACTGTGAAATATAACAATTAAATCACTATATTTTCAAGCACTGAATACTTTATTCAATTTCAGTAGCCTTCATACCAAATTAAAGCTTTGTATCAGTAATACCACTGGATCAGAATTGCTCAATACTAAAATAGCTAACACCAGCAATAAAAACACTAAATTGACAACGCTGCACAAATTCTGTTACAATGTAAATCTGAGAAGTAAAACAAGCACAAAGAACATTCAACTCATTTATACTCTCAAATGTGTAGCCTTAGTAACTAAGGCTTAGTTACTCATTTGAAACGTTACCAGATAGGGGGATATGTGCGGTCATATAATATAAAAACAGTTTTAATTTAAATTAAAATCAACATTTTATGTTACAAATTTACTTACAAATAATAAAATAATAACATTTTAGAAATCAAGTGATTAAATAGATAAAACTAAATATATTAAAACCTTTTAATTGAAAATTGGACGTCTACACATTTCCGTATGGCAACTCTTTGTGTATATAATATTATTCATTTACTCTTTCTCTCATTCTCTCTCAATTTCATTATTGTCGTATTGCTACTTTTACGTCAGTCAATATTTAATTAGCAACAACAAAATAAACAATAAGACAAACGAAAAAAAATAAAATTAAAATAAAAAAGAGAACATCAAAAATATCCATGACAAGACAGCGTTGGTAATAATTGTCGGTTTATTTCTGAATTTCATTGATAAGGCAAACAACGTTTATAGTGAAAAATTTACACGGTCGTGAAATAAAAAATTTTAAAACAAAATCTTATAATAAATACGATACTCGCTAAGGAAATAATTGTGATAATCAGCTGTTGAAAACACAACAAAAGTCTAAAATACAATATCGATGTTGAATTGTTTAACGTGTATGTGCGTGTGTGTGCAGTGTGTGCTTTCTTTGTGCAAAATTTAAAAATTGATGAAATTAAATCATCAACTAAAGAAATAAAATAATAAAAAGTCAACAAATTAATTTCATAATTTAAACTAATGGCTTTCTTTGAACAATATTACAAGGATTGTATATTCATAGAATTTTATTAAATTATTAATTATATAATTTTTCTTTTTGCATAAAAATCAATTTAAAGAAAGATAAAAAATGTGTTATAAGTGTAATTAATTAGTGAAAAAAATCAATTTAATAAGTAAGTATTATATTTTCTCCCTAAAAAAATTCTCCATACTTTCAATTGAATTTTCTTAAAAAAAAATTGCATTTTTGCTGTTTGCCTGTCGCGCGTTTCAAACGATTGTTGTTGTTAAATGAATGCTAAACTCATAATCAAGCTATATATATATACAATGTATATATACAATGTTTCATTTTCAAAGTTTTTTTTTTTTGTTTATGCAATTTTACAGAGTATTTATTTTTAGTAGTATTTTAGGCTTAAGGCAAAAAATGCAACGTCCTCATGCAGCAAAATTTTCTTTTTTCTTAAATTTTTTTCAAACCCCTCCCTACTTTTAGGAGGTCAAATAATCCAATATTCGTTATAAAACTGCAAAAAAACCGCATTTTCGACGAAAAAAAAGAAAATTTTATTGAAAATTTCTATCGTATCCGTTATTTTGCATTGTAAAATTAAAAAAAAAAATTTTTTTCAAAAATTTCCAAGTTTTTTCCGTGCAGTAATGCTGCATGAAAAATGCATGCAACATTTTTACTGCATGCAGCACAAAATTTAGCTGCGTGGTAATTTTGCATTTTTTTTTTTTGGCTTAAGCCTAAAAGTACGTTTTTAACATCCGCTTTTTTTGTTGATGATGATGATGATTCTTTTCTTTCGATATATACAGCTGCGAAATTAAAAATGCACCATCACATAAAATTTTTTTCAAAACATTCTTATTTACTTACATTTGTAAGTTAAGAAAGTTTTTAAAGGAAAAGGACTATAAAAAATTTAGGAAATAATAGAAATCCATAATTTTATATAAAATTATAAAAAATATATAAAACATATAAATTTATAAAAAAAAATAACTTATTTACTTAAAAAAAATTATTCTATAAATTTAATATTTAGTTGCTTTGCCTTTATTGGAATAACAGCTGCCGCATTGCTATGCCATCGATTCAACCAACTCTTGCCATCGTTTTAGAGGAATCTTTTCCTAAAAGACTTTCTAAAATTATTTGCTGGTGGTTGGCTTAGAAGCAGCAACTGCTTTTTGACATCAGTCCACAAACTTTCGATTGGATTCAGGTCTGGTGACTACGCAAGCCATTCCAAACAGTTCACCGAATTTCTTTTTACTGGTATGCTTGGGGTTATTATCCTGTTGGAATACACATACCAACTGCATCTCACCTTCTGCATAGGATATACTACCACGGTGTCCAAAATATAAATGTAAACATGTTAGTCCATTATGTTTCTGATCCAATGTATTGGGTCTACTTTATAATAAGAAAATCAAGTCAATATTATTACGCTCGAACCTCCACGTTTAATGTTTTTTCTCGCATATTTGGATTATTCGGAGTTTTGAGGACGCCTGATGTACGAGTGAGAATCGTTTTCACCAAACATTACAACTTTGCTTCCATCTGTTCACCTTTCGACTGACAAATATCTAGATGTTTCTTTGCGAACTTTATGCTTTTGGAGATTTGTTTTGCGTTTAAAAGAGGGCTGCATGCTTTTAAATTATGTTCTCTAAAACATTTGCAGATTGTTTGTACTGTCGCTGTTAAATTAAAGTCCTTTTTTAGCTCAGTGGATGCCTTTAAAGGATACTTTTTCTTACACGTCTTTCAGACTTTTCGTTATAAGTAATTGCGTTTCGAATCATTTTGTTAAAACACCCATTCTACTTAAAATATTGTATTTTTATTAAACTTGATAATCGAAATAATAAAAATAAAAGCCAAATCTTTTAAGTACGTGCTTTTCTTTAAACAATTTCGCAAAACATTACGGTTTTTGTAAAGAATGTGTAAGTGGTGCAATTTTTTATATTTTTCCAACTGTACTTATTTTTTAACTTAAAAAAAAATTTTAAATGAAAAAAAAATAAATTTAAATAAATATAAATTAATTTTATTTAATAAATATCTTTTAATTTAATCCTAATTTGGAACTTTAAATCTTAATTTTGAACTGTTATAACGTTAGCTCGCTCATTCATATTCTTTATTTATAACGCATGCAGACAGATACCGTGCACAAAATTTTGTGTTCATTTTATATTTTAATATTTGTTTTAAAATTTAGTTAAAAAAATTCATTGAATATTTTTTATTTATTACAGACAAACAAACAAACAACACCAACAACAACTTATAATAAATAGATAGAAAGAGAAAGAAAAAAACATAACAAAGGCAACTCTTGACGTGTTGTTTTCTATTATGTTGGCTGATATTGTTGCTGCTTCTGTTTTGGAAAAAGCAATTTCTACATCAGCAACATCTATTTGTTTATATACTTGCTCTGTAAACCCAAGTGTTTGTAAAGAAAACTTGTATCGCAACATTATTGCGTGTGCTATGCAACATTCACATTGTAAACAACAAACTCTAAAAAAATCACAACTATATTGTCAAAAACGTATGTGTTTCGGCCGTTGGCATCAGTGTTGTGCCAAAATAAACATTTATACCGCCTCTGGCAACAATATTTTACAGAAACAAATGTGTATGTTGTTTGGCAATCAACTTGGTCAAACAACATTTAAAAATATTTTGATTAAACGCCTCAAACGCCTAAACAACAGAAACAACAATAAAAACAATAACCATAAAGGTTCTAGTGGTAGAGGAGGTTTATCAATGAAATTGTATCTAACGTCATCATCAATGTTAAACAACAACATGATGTGCGGTAAGTAGAAAAACATTTATTTATCTCTTCTGCTTTCATTTCTTTTCAAACTATTAATTGAAAATGTTGTGTGTTGATAAACAATTGGACCACGTATAGTATTTGCCTATTTATTGATGCATTTGATTACAGAATGAATCTGGTTTTTCCATCTCTGTAATATTTAATAAAATTTTATTTAATTACTGTTAATATGGATAAATTAATAAAAATAATTGTTGTTTTAAAGAGTTGGAAGTAAAACGATGTGTCATGAGTTCGAGCGGAACTCTGACTTTTTTGTGATACTAAATTTACGGCCCTAATGCCACGTCCATGTACATGTTTATATATGTGTGCATGTATATAACTGATCGCGTAGAATCTGCAGAAGATCTATTGAGAGTTCTCCTTGGAGAAAAATAAATTTCAAATAGCTGCCTAATTAATATAATTGATTTAATTAAAGTTTTGGTCATAAAAATGCAAAGGGATTCCCTTTAAAAGCGACTTATTTTTCAATTACCTGACGAAAGCTGGAAATACCTTCTTTAAAGGCCTTTATGATATTGTATCTATAGTTATTCATTTTTAGCACGAAATATTGTCATTCTTATATAAATAATACAAAATACACAACGCCAACATCAAGTAGCGAAACAAATGAAAAATTAAAGAAATATTGAATTTCTTTGTACGATACGTCTACCTTTTCAATTTTTTTCAAATTTTCCTCCGAACTTGCGATTACGTATGCACATTATTGTCAGGTTTCGACTTCATGTAGAATATGTAGTATGACTCGACGACGGTCTAAACCTGACCTAGCGTGTGTGAATTTAAACTTATTGTTAGAATAAGAATTTCCAATTACGTTATTATTCAAGCAATTTTTATGTTATTTGTTCCTAAAAAGAAATTAATTCATTGGAAGAATATAAATTTCCCAATACCATTTCGTAAAGCTATATACAAATTACAAAAATTTTATAATATTTTTAAGTAATATGTAATAGTAAATATTAAGAAATGTTATAAATAAAATAATATTTATTGAAAAAAATGTGAAATATATGTAATTAGAAATAAATTACCCTAAAAGCATATGTATAATAATTATAGTTCCTAGAATATATTTCACGTTCTTGATTTAAAATCATTTTTAAACGTAAAAAAATAGAAAATTTTAAAACATTTAAAGATTTTCGTGTGACAATGAATCATCTTTCTGTACAGGCACACGTAGTTAACACCTACGATAAGATTTCTATCGATTTTTTATTTTCAATCAACGTCATTTTAACACGCAACTTTTAAAAGAATAATTATGTTATCTATTTACATTCACACTGACAATATTTATTTGAATTCTTGAATTGAATTAACTGTTCTTGGCCGAAAAATTGCAAAATTAAAACAAAAACATATATGGAAACATTAAAAGAACAGGAACATAGATAAAATATCTAAAGTCTTAACAAATGTTGTATTTGTTCGAAACGATCCGTTTACAAACATTCACAGTTGTTAAATAATTAATATATGCACATTAATTAATACCGCAGAGTCAAATAAATAATTGTTTGAATTCTCCACAGGTCACAATGTGTATTAATTAGTAAATTGCTATATAGAAATGCATACAGCGTAATACAAAATTCTGCGCACCATACTTATTTAAAAACATTAAGAAAAACAGTACTGATGCGACTTTATTTGGATAACATGAAAAAATTGCTTTACCTTTTATGTTCAAACGTAAATAATTGAAAACGAAAAATGAAAAAAATGTTAAATACGGTGTAAACTAACTACGAACTGAAGAAGCCGAATAATAGAAGGCCTATTTTAAAAAAGATTGGATAGAAATTTAAATATCAATGGTCAATTTTAGGTATAATTATTCACTCTGGAAATTTAAAAACTCTGGAAAAATTTAAGAAAACTTACTTCATAATGGTTTTCACAATTTTGAATATAATACATTATTAAGTTGTAGAAGTAATAAATAAAGTTGTTACACATGGAAGTGATCAGTGATCTTTGTTCGTTGTGGTTAGTATCCCTTTGGTATTGATACATATATACATACATATGTAAATTCTGGATTTTTCTATCTTGTAACCTGTATTGATCTAAAGCTTGTATACTAGAGGAATTAGGATGGGTAGAAATTATGACGCATAGGTACTACATAAACTTACTTCCACAGGCCACACTCTGTACACCATTGAGTATATATTAGAGATTCTACGTGATGTATTTTAAGACATAGTTTTGCATTCAGATTCCTATTTAGACAACTTTTTTAAAAAATCTTTTGAAATATTATTTAATGTTTGCCGAAATTTTTGGTTTTCGATAAAGTACTAATACTACTAATTCAATTTATTTTATTTTATTATTGGATTGGTTAAATGATAAAATATATCGTATAAGACATTTGGCGACCAGTGTATGTTCCTATATGGTTCAAAATTTAAACAGTCTAGAATATTAGTAGCTCGATTTATATATACATAGATCTGGCTTTTTTCGATTTTGTCGCATTTTAATTTTCTAAATGAAACATTTTTTCGATTTAAAAAGTTCAGTTATTACTTTTCAATTATATTCATTTAAATAATCTCTTAGTAATTTATTTTAAATTCTTTTATTATACATACAACATTAAAATATCTGCAAATACACTATATTCACGTAAACAATTAATGATTTATTTCCATTTATGTAATATGGCAACTCTTTATTTTGTAAATCCTTGACCTAACCTTTGCTATTTATAGTCCATTACCTATGTATTCGTCAATTATTGTTTTTGTTATTTGCTTTTACATTATTTCTATTTTGTTTATAATGAAACTAAGAAAAACAAACAAAAATGCAACAATATTTACAAATGTGCAGCAAAACTATTTTGCCAAATCATCGTGTGCAAAAACAAATAATCAGCCATATTGTAAAAACGCTATACATACTTATACGATGAACATCGCGTCACGTTAATAGCAAAATGGTCTACAATAACAATAATATTTTTAATTCTATTCATCAATGTTTTTATTTTTTATCAAAAGAAGAAAAAGAGATCATGCCGAACAAAACTGTAAATAAAAGTGACACATAAAAAAGACGAACTGGTCGTACCAGTTACCGGTTGCCAAAAACACAAAATAACAAAGAAAACCTTAATAAAAGCAAATATGTAATCAAATAGACATGATCATGCAAAATTTTCTACACTTGTACACTTGTTGTTGTTGGACGTACGTACCTATGAACAACAATATATATATATATATATATATATATATATATATACATGCATATGAAT
>QOCX01000122.1:92470-147632 GCA_005959815.1 Sarcophaga bullata
GTGTAATTAATTTAATACATTTCTATTGTTGTAGTCCACATTATCCATACACCCAATTGCTATTATTATAATGATAGTTTTCATTTCTATTTTTATTTTAACTATTGTTTTTTTTATTATTTACAATAGTATAATTACAATAATAATTTCGTTCATTTCGTGCATGTTCAATCTTGTCCGCTTATTTTTAATGACTTTAATATAAACATACACAAAAACAGACTAATATGTATATTAAAACTTGTTGATGACTCATTCATTAAAACTTTTCCAGTTACGTCTGCTTTAACATTAGCTTCGATTGCTTGTATCTCTTTTACCTTCATATAGCGCAGACAGAGACAGAAAGCAACAACCACAACAAAAGAAAATAAAAGCCATACAAAAACAGATACGAAGAAAATAAAAACATTTTACAAAAGCTTTAGTAATTCCAAGAATTATTTTAATGTAGTTGTTTTCAAGTCATATACGTACATAATACCTACTCACACCGGTTTAAATACTCAATTCCCCATATTAAAAACCTGTTTTTGTGTATTTCCACAGACAATACTAAAAGCTCTCTGCCATACTCTTTAATTTTCCCCTTGTGGGAATTTATTATACACAATACATATGGTGATGCCGCTACAAAGTACATTTCGTACACCCGTAAAAATTGTAGTGTCAATTTAATTCACACAATTGCTCTATGTATTAATGTATATTATGTGTAAATCAAAAGTTAACAAATCAAAGACGTAGTGAACGTTTTGTCTAAAATATTGTACATCTGTACTTATGTAATATTGATATAGTTGTTTTAAGCACTGATAAGATTTTTTCAACACTTATTGTTAATAATAAATCAAAATACATTTAAACAAAATACTACGTGTGGATAGTGCTCGAAACAAATAAGATGCCATAATTTCTTTTTTTTTATATTAAGATAAATCTGTTTGGCACACACAAAAAATAGAGAATTTTCGTAATAATTTCTTAGATCGTATTAACTGTTAGGAAAACGATTGTTTGTCACTGTTAAAAAATGAAGGGATTGAGTGTTGTTTAGCCACATCATCACTAGGTACTAACCTGATCTGCTTTAATCTGTCATTACACTATAATAAGTTCCATAATCATAATATAGAATCAAGCGTTTACCCTTAACGGATTTGAATTAAAAATTAATAATGTTGCTTTTTACAGGAAGTGACCCAATAACTGATAGATACTAACTCTATTTTCCTTTTTATAAATTGTTCACTTAGCCCAAGGTTATGCGTTAAATTTTTACACTTTCGAATTGTGTTCGCTTGTGCCATAATGTGCTATTTTGCTTAACAAACTCTAAAAAGAATTGAGGCTCTTGCTTTGTCTAACTCAACGTACTATTTGTTCCAAATTTATAAGTTTGGAATTTATAATTTGGTGCTGGTTTTACCAACCATTTTGCACAAGCTCCTAGAGGAAAGAGCTTCCAAAATAGATCGCCTTAGCATACCCCAGTTGTATAGCGATTTCTTTATCGAAGGAAGCTCTGAAATTTGCAATTTACGTAATTTTCCGGGTCTATAATATGGAATGCTTTAACTTCGTAGTAAATGCGTAGTTGATATCTCAATATCATGTTTTTTACTTAGTACTTGCTCGTTTTTGTAAAAGTTGCACAAAATTCTCAACTTTTCTTCAATAGCACAGGCTGATATACTTTTTAATTCAGAAACCAATATAGTTTTCTATATGTTTTTGATTCAATGAATCCCAATTATTGAACCCAACTAGAATATACTTATACTATACATATGTGTATAAATATGTTTGATATTAATAAATATAATCCTGAAGTCGCCGCAGTCTAATAGGTAATGTGGTGGCTTATTAAAATAATTAAATTATTAAATCTGTCGTTCGGAATCGACTTTAAACTGTATGAACCGCCACTGTTGTATAAAATAAATACACACAACATAATTGGTGTGAGAGCTAGGTTGTAATCCTATCTGAAGGGTTGTAATGACCAATTATGAGTATATGTATGCAAATATAATCTTAAATACCTCCATTTACTTAAAATTTAATAACTATATTCTGTTTCAAAATTGAATATTTTTCTATTTCAAAAAATTCATTAATTTTTTATTATATTAGTATATACAATATTTTTACCATTTAATATTTATAACAATTATTATTAAACAATTATTTTAACGTTACTGGGTTTGGTAATTTTCTTAGAAATGAAATTTTTTCCTGGAATTCCCAATAGATATGATTGTTAGTCGTTATCAGTAGATATATATATATATGTTCATTAAATGTTTATTTTTGTTGTGTTGTTTAAATATTAGTTACTGAAAAAAAGACACGCACATTTCACAAACAAATGATCATCATTATTGGAGAGAGTGTCCAAAGTAATGTAAATAATTCAAAATCTAATCTATTAAATTATTAATAGATGTATTTAATTACAAAGAAATAATATATTAAATATTACCATTTTGTTAGTTCAATGATCTCTATCTGCATATATATATATATATATATATATAATACATTTATATACATATGTATGTACGCCTCTACTAAAAGTTTATTATACTAAGCTATATAATTTTTTTATATGAAAAAGCTTATTATATTATCTCAAAAAATTCACATACATTTGAGAACTTATACCTCAATTTCTTGACAATTTCAAATCGAGTTACCTGATCACAAAACAATCGACTTCAACTTGTATTACAAACCTTTTCGTGTTTTTTAGCACTTATAGATTCAATAAATGATATTTTAAATAAATTGATTTCAAATTTAATTTTTTTCATTATCAAATAATTTTTCTACTAAAAATACTGTTTATTCATTCGATTGTCAAACATTCCATTTCTCAATTGGTCATTATCTCAGTTTTCATTGTCAATGATACCGCCCATTGTTGCCACAAAATGCATGTCAAAAATTATTTACCGACAATAGAAGCAAATTATACGGTAATTTTTAGCACATATTAACATTTTTGCGGCAAACAGTGCAAGCAGCTAATATATTTTGGATAGTAATTAGTTTTTTTTTTACTATTCATAGAAAAATATGAAATTTTATATTCAGCACCCGTACTGACATGGATGCAAACAAATAAAATATGTATGTGTATTAAAGTACTTGTAAAGAAATAAATATTGTCGTAGCCAATATTTTAGTACATTTTTGGGGTTCTATTTTATTAATATACAAATAATGCGTGATATGCAAGCATATTTCTACGGCGTTCTTAAAGAAAAAAATATATATCACAATGGATTCCAGACGCAAGTGTGTTATTGCTTTGAAAATGGCTAGAAGCAAGTAATCCTCAGTTGATATATAACAGCGAAATTTAGAATGAAAGAAAAGTTTCTGTATAAACCCGTGTCCTTAATTATAATAGCATAGTCACGAACATACAAAAAAAATATTGCAAAAAATCTGTATAGGATTCTAAGAGTATCGATCATCGAACATCGAATAAGCATATTTTTTTTTTGTCTTCTCTAAAGTTCATTATATTTAGGCTGTTCTGGTATACCAGAGATGTGCTGCAAGAAATCACTAAGATGTTGGCTAGGATGTTTTTCAGGCTGCTTTAAAGACCTAAAAGTTAAAGTCTTTAATTTTACTCTGAATATATTTTTCTATTAACTATAAACCTTGAGAAGTACAATATCTATATATATCGTTGTAATAAAAACAACTAACAACCCAAATACCTCACCATTAAAAAAAATTGGAGATATTTAAGAAAATAAACGTTAAACAAGTAAAGCAGTATTTTCAAAAAATCCCACTGTTTTCGTATTATTTGTGTATTTTGTAGCTTTTTCAAAAGCACTACTTCATGTGTTGTACAGAATAAACATGACGTATTTATCTCTATGGTGTCTGTGCGCGTGTGTGATAAAGAAAAAGCTTTTCACACACACACACCGACAAATTGAATGACTGTGCACTGTTATATAGTAAAAATGAATTTCACAACGAAACTAAATTCGAAGCAAATTTAACGCGTTAGCTGCTTGTCTGCAAGTTGCGTTCGGGCGATACCCAAGTGTTTCATTTTCAATAGTTAGAAAAGAAATAAAATAATTCTCCACTTTAAAAAAGGAGGCTATTCCTTTAATAAAAAAAAGAATTGAGTGAAATTTTAAAAGAAAAAGTGGCTGAATCAGCTAAAGAATATCTTAATTATAAATGTAAAACAGAAATTGTTTAAATAAATCGAAAAGAAAAGTATAAAGTGTAAATCTAAGCAGAAAGAAAAAATAAGACGTAATAAAATCGCAGACGTACGTGTATAGATAATAGAATAGACTTAACTTAGTTGGCTTGGTTTTTTTTCTGTTAAAGAAAGACCAAAAAAAAAAAAAAGTAATCGAATAGTAAAAAGTATTTTTCTTTTGTTTAACGTTTAGAGGAAATTTTCGTTAAATTTCCTCGAATCGCGAGCGCGTATTTTTTTTATTTTATAAGGTTTTTTTTAAAAACCAAATTCTATAAGGCGTTTTTTCCAATTGTATAACTGTAAGTAAACATATTTTTCAATTCAACATAAATTTAATTAGCATATGTTCACATTTTAAAGTAAATATCATAAAGAATATTATTGTCCCTCATATAGTGAGTGATACGTACAGATTTGCTAAATATATGTACATTTGTGTGTGTAGTTGTGTATGTGCTACACTTGTTTTGTACGTTAATAACAAGTGACGCCATTTTGCCCAATTGCCATATTGTTGATAACATTTACATTTATTTATTGTATTTATTTTAATGCAATTTCCAACAAAAATTTAGAGAAAATTATAATTCTTTTTAATTACAATATTTGTTCATATTGTATATGTATGTATATGTGGGGAAAATCCCATTCGAAAAGCTTTCAATAATTGTTTTTGTTTTTTATTATAAAAAAATATAATTAACATTTAAGCTTTTCATACTTGATATAAATATTGGCGTAGATAATGTTTTTTCTTATTGTTTTTGTTATCGCTATTTAATTTACTTGCGGTATATATATACATTAGCGAACCATATTATTTGTTATTAATGTTATACCCCACATTGGAACTTGTTGATATTTTGCAAATATTAGAGGATAGAAAATCTGGAATTTAAAATGAATGGTACAAGATAAGCACAGGACTACACAAAAGTCCTTTTTTAATTTTTAAATGTATAGATAGAAAGGACACGCTTAATTTGTTCACAGGCATAAGAAGTTTTAAAGGATATGTTGTATATTTGTCAGAGAAATATTTTCTTTATTTTTTTTTCTCTTATTGTGGTTAATATCTCTCTATTGTCTAAATTATAACGTTATTTTTACGTTATAACTATCCAGACTATCTTCCGAAAAAAAAATTTTCTACCGTACATACATACCATATGTACATACATAGATTAAAATCCTTTGCGTTAAAGAAACTTTAAAAAGTTTATGAAAACCAAAGTTAAACAGAACTAGCTGATAATTCTTAATAAAAATATGATACGAAATTAATTTAAGGCAGAAATGAAAGTCTTACATTAATCGTGACGTGATATTATATCAACTTATCATTGTTGGATATTTTAAATCCATTTTTTAAATTATATTGAAATGAAAATTAATACTTATGCAAAAACAGTCATTATTTTTCCCATGAGTCAATTTTTTAAAAATATAAACAAGTATTAATTTAGAAGAGTCTTTATCGAGTTCAAGATATTTTATTTCTAGTAGAGAAATTGTAATAAATTTCAAAAAACAGAAATTTACAATGTATTGATGTGTTGACTTCCAAGCCTAATTTTTAATTATCTACAATTGTATTAAAAAAATGCTATAATAAAATATATTTAATTGTTTTAATTTAAAATATTTCGTTTTTTTTTTCTATTTTATAATTACAGTTTGAAGGGAAGTTGCGTCTAAGACTCTTTAAAGAGCGAGTTTAGAGGTTCCCTTACAATTTCATTGTTCTTTTCTAACGGTGAATTAAAAGTAAGTACATTTTTTAATAATACGTTTTCACTCAAATATAATTCCCTATTTCTATAATTAACCATATAAACTACAGCCCACGTCACCCCTAAAAAATGCAAGAAAAAATGAAAAAAGTAAAGCAATTAAAAAATAAATAAAAATGAAAAAAAAAATTAAAAAAACAAAAGGAATCAGAAAAGAAAACAAAAAATTAAAAAAAAACAAGAAAAAACCAAAAAAAAAAATCAAAAAAAAATTGAAAAAAAAATTGAAAAAAAAAGTATAAAAAAAAAACAAAAAATCGAAAAAAGCTAAAAATTAAAAAAACACATAAAAAAGGATAAATTACGTACGAAAAAATAAAAGTAATAAAAAAAATATAAAAAAATAACCACAAAAGAATTAAAAAAACGAAAGAAAATACAAACAAACAAGAAAGCACACGACATACAAAATGAATACCATTAAAAAATCTCCCACCACCTCATACATACATATCATAATTTGCCACGTATCTGTATTATTTTTGTTTTTTTTTTTAATTTGTCAAAAAAAAACACCGTTATGGTAAAGGACTTTCAATAATATGGTATTTTTTGTTTATTTTTTCTTCCACATTACGTTGTTGCTCCACTCATTTGTATCAACTCTATATGCGTTTTAAAAAAATAAAATTTTTTCCAAATACAAATGTAACAAACTTGTCAACATTTGCTCAAATTGTTATAACTAATGACGCTATAAAAAAATCGTTAACAATCTTTAACGAAAACTGTACCGTATTGTAAAAAACACATGTACTGAAATAAAAATCAACTGTTCTATTGTCCGTTCGTTGTTAAAAACTTTTAGCCTGTTTCAAAATGGCATTCAACACTGAAATCCAATCAAGCCACTCCCGGCCCCATACTCTCAACAACAATCAAGTCGTCATCAACAACAGCACCAACCAGATTAACACAAATAGCGTTAACGGAACCGGTACAACAGAAGAAACAAGTCCATACAATTACGATAACAACAAGTTCAGAAAAGTCGGAAAACATAATATTGATGATCCAGGAACCCAAACAACCAGAAATTATCGAAATTCCGGTGGTCAATCAATTATTGACCCCAACAGTTCAGAACAGTTTGAAGAATCAAAGCAACATAAATCAGAAAACGTTGATACAAATACAACCACAAAATTCGAAACCAAGAATATTTTTGCTTACGAGGCCTTCGAAATCTCGACTGGTTCGGTTGGAAACTCAAAGAGTGCAAACCCACCACCCTCAGAAAATAGCAAGAGCGACCCCGGCAAATATAGCAAAACAACAACAGTCACAGACGAAAATCATAAGAATACCCTTTTTACCAAGGTCTCAAGTGCAAACACTTTCAGTGAAAAGCAATACAAACCAAGCGCTAAAGAAAGACACGATAATTGTCCCACAAGACACTGTTCAATATACGAACGACAGTCACAATACGGATCAACGATCCTCCCAAACACAAACTCAGTTATATCCGATAATACAGGAACAAACAAATCAGACGAATCAATTGTCTCCTACCCTTATTACTTCTGCGGAGATCAGCAGCAGTCAAAGCGTCAAGAATACAATACACAAGAGTACAGTGCAGAAAATCAATCAAAGCGAACCGAAAGCGCAATCATTAGCACCATTGACATTGGCATCAATGGCCGGTATAGAGTTGACAGGTGCCGATATGTCCCTTTCACAAGCGGATATGAGTGGAGCAATGCCGCCTACTGCTACAGTTGAAGAGATAAATGTTCCGGTATTCATAGATGGTGAGTACTGTGTATGTACATGAGGATTGGCATACTCTAATAGCACTTTATATATACGTATATATCGATGAGAAATCGAAATTGTGCCGAAGAGTTGACCACTTCATGGTTATGTGTGTATAAATGTGTTTTTGTTATTGAAACGTTAAAGCATGGAACATGAACTCGTACATTACTAATCTTATTCATAGGACAATCGACTGACATTTCACTAAATCTAATGGATCTCTTATGAATAGCAAACAAATTTCAGTTACGTTGCCAGCTGACCATCAAAATTGTGTAGTGACGGAAAAAAATTTCATTTTTGGCAACTGGCAATGCAACTTGATGTTCAATTGCCATTCATTATTGAACCATATAACTTGTACCGATGTAGGGTTCTATTGCATTAGTTTAATACTTGCATATATCTATGCAAATTTAAATACATATGCCGGTTTAAAATTCTGAAAGTAAGCAACCAACTTCTCCACAATATGACGACGCCCTTCAGACTAGAAACAGTTTAAAACATTAACTCTTAAACCATATGTATGTATAGCATATGATTTAGAAACAAAATATCACATAAGAAATCACAGTGCAATGAACCATTCACAAGTGAAAACCATGGAACAAAGAGATGATGATGGCCCATTAAAAGAATAAAAAGATTGATGGTTCGATGATGTACAGTTTGGTGCCAAAGGTAATGGTGTTGAGCAGTAGTGCAACTAAATATTGTGCACTAAAGATTTCCTATATTGTTTGATATATTTAAATTTTATTTCCACTGTATTACTATTATATTTGTTTTAGCTTTTCTATTCGGTGATCGATGATCGTGCTGCTAAAAAAGTATACACAAAATAAAAGATGATGAAAGCGAACAAAAGTTTAAAACAAATCACACTAAATGTTTCGAAAAAGACATACTTTGTAAATATTTTTCCTTTAATATACCTTTATAAAGTCTAATCGGTGACACCATTTTGCTCTTCATTAGATCTTCCCTAAAAGTTTTGAACTTCCTAAATGAACATATTAAATTATTTTATGCTTTAATTGATTAAGTCTCTCCAATACTGAATTTACTACGAAATTACTAAAATACAATATATTGCTATACTTCAGATTGTTCAAGCTCTTAAATAGGTTACAAAAATTGTTTAACTTGTTATTTTCTAAATCAATTCTATATTAAAAACAATCTTCCAAACCAAGACAGATTTTGCGTAAGTTTTAAAATTAAACGCAGTGCGCTGTTTAAATTGTTGGTTTCTAAAATAATTTTATTCAAATCAATTTTTATTTCGTTTTTCCCTTAAAAGAAAAAAAAAAATTAGTGGAACTTTCATAAAATTCATTTATTGCAAAGATTTCCTATTTTTCTTTTTCATAAGTTTTTTCTTTGGAATCATTTGATGATTTCCTGGCACTTAAACAAACGTTTGCTTTCGCTGGTCACATTATACTTGCCATCTACAATAGACACTTTAGTTCTTATTAGGTAATTTAGTGTCTTTTTTACATTTAAACTTGCTAATAAGAAAGTGTCTCAGTTCATTAACAGTAGTTGGTTATGATTTTTAAACCAAATAGAAAAAACTAGATAACAGCGTTCCGTTTAAAGTTCAAGTCGATGCAATGTGATTCTGTATTGAACATCAGTTACGTTGTCAACTTGCAACAAAAAAAATGTATATGTAGAAAAAGAATTTGTATAAATAAAATTTTTAATTGTTGTCATCTGAAATGCAACTTTTGACAACTGGTATTGCAACTGAAATTCAATTACCATCCATAATTGAACCATAAAACTCGCACAGACCAAGGGTTCTATTGCATTTGTAAATATACAATTTTAAATTGTTGATTTGCAATTTTGAAATTAACCTTCAAAATATTTGTGAGAATCTATAAATTATTTTCCTTAATCTATAGAAACGTAGAAAATTGTAACTTCGTCTCCCTTTAATCAATAAAGTTGTTTTGTCATACATTACTACCTTTAATTATTTACGAAAAGTAATAAAAAAATATTTTAACTCTTAATTAAGGTTTTTCGTGACACAATCAACCTATATTGTATTAAGTTTATCAAATCGGAGATGAACTTAACTTTGTAATATACATATGTATATGTATGTACATATATATATACATATGTATATGGTTTTAAAAGAAATAAATAAAAATGTATAATTTCTGTTTCGTTTTTGTGAGTATTAGTATAAATGTATTACAAATTGTCTGTCGGACGCTGTTTACAATGTGGGAACCATAAATTTCGAGAGAAAATATTCCCAAAAAGTTATTTTATTATTTCTATAATAACAAAGTCAACGTCTTTAAATATATAGGAGGACGTTTTTTTTCTGATATGTTACATTATAAACCACCTACCCCATCATACGTCATGGACAGCTTTGTTGTGAAATTCAAGCAGACGCATTTAATTACAACAATTTCAGTGCTACAGATTTGAAAACGAAGAAATACTGATAGAGCAAACGCAAAAATCTAAATACAAATAAGCGAGCGTTTTACGACGAGTAAACAGTGCTCTAATCTCTTGCGGATTTTCTCTCTAAATTTCACTCTCTTTCTCTGGCATAGTGTCTGCTCACTTCACCAGCATTTAGCAAGTAGGGGGCTTGACATCCAGCTGATCAATTGGCAAAAAAATATATAATATATATAATATATATTTAATATATATATATATAATATTTGGTTTTTCTTCTCGCAATATGTATGTACTAATGTGTACAAATACATAATATTTTACACAATTCTAATTGAAAAATGAGATTAAATTGCATCAAATTGAGGGAATTTGCCAATGTTAAACAAAGAACGTATTCTCTCTATTTAGTAAAGTTATTATCGTACCTTTTTTTAATTCTTTTTTTTTAATTTTCTAATTCGCTGTTTTTTTTTATCGGTTATAAGAAAGTCAGGCTAAATGTTTAATTTTTACATATTATTTGATATAAAAATCATCACATTATTATTGCAAACGATATAGGAATGTCTACAATACAATTAGATTCCAAAAGTGAAATTATTACTCGTAATATTAAATATTTTGGTTCATTTACACTTGATAAAAAAAATTTTGGCGTACATATATATGTATGTACATACTACTTAACGCAAATATATTATATTTGTATAACAATACAATAAAACATGCGATTCTTTTGTTGTTTTTATTTTTCTCAATGATTGCCAGTTATAAAAAGCGACAAAGTAAAAAACTTAAATTTTTCACATTTCACTTAAATTCCGCGACATTTTTACACCAATAAAATATTCAGCCCTATTAAATACATACATGTGCATATATTATTGGCCATCGCTAATCGTTTATGTAGATAGGCTTAACGCCTAACACCACCCATGTTACAACATACGTGTAACATTAAAACCGAACGACAATTAGTTTTACATTCAGAATTATGCCTTAAAAACTGCTAAGGAGGGCGGAGATCGCCCAAAAAATATAATTATTACGGTTGTCGAGAATCGTTGTTAATATTCGTCGATTTTATAATAGACATTGTTTTCTATAATCTATTATACAATTATCAAAATTGGACGACGTTTCTATAAAACTGTAATAATGTTAATTAGACCCCCAAAATTTTATGTCATCATCCCAAAATTAAATTTTCTTATTAAAAGGTGTTCAAGAAAGAAAAATTGTTTTTTTAAAACTGAAAAAATTCTTTCGAAACATCTTCCAATTGTGATATACATATATATATGCATTATGTCCACTTTTGAAATATTAAATATATAGAATGTAATTATACTGGAAAAAATTAATATTAATCATACGTTTGTATGTATGTACTTACTTATAGAAATTTACTAATTTCACAATGAAAATCATCGCATATGTATATTATCGAAATCAAAACTTAAGTAGTATATGTATGCCAGAAAGAGGAAGTAGAAGACACTTGTTTCGTCTAATCAAAATATTAGTACATCTCTTTTACACGCTTCAAATAATTAATGTACCACCAAAGAACTGTTAAAAAGAGATCAATATGCGTAAATTTTGCAAAAAATAAAAAATAAGGAAACTGTAATTTTCATATTTTGTTATAACTTCAATTTTTCAAAGCAAAACAAAAAAGAAAATTATAAAAGAGGTGATCTTGTATAAAAACAAAAGACAGCATACATTATTATATGCGTATATATTTTACTCTGCTCTTACTACTCTAGTTGAAGAGTAAAACATTTCTCTTTCGCTCTTTATTCAGTTGTGCAAGTGTTTTTGTTTGTGCAAAAAGTATTATATTGTTTTCTCACTCTTTGCTTTAACTTGTCTGTCTGTGTTTTTGTTTATAATAATTTCAAGAGTGCAAACGTTATTAGTTGTTTAACAGCCGTTGCACGGGAAGGTTTATCTTGTTCATTGATTAAGGTAAATTTTATATACTATATAATTTTTATTCTTTATTACAATTTATTAAACAGCCACTAATTTTTATGTTTAAAAAATTCATATACATAATCATGAATGCAAAATTTTAAATGAAATTTTAAACACTTAAAAAATTTAACGAGAATACATAATTGCATTTTTTATTTTTATTCTTTCAAAAAAAAAATCTTTCTAAAACGTTGACGTTCGTTCAAATAGTTTTTAAAACTCGAAAAGTATTTTAATCCCAATTATTGGTTTTTACTTTTAATTTTAATCAGCTGTTTTATAGTGTTTTTAGTTTTTTTTTTTTTGTTTTTCTTATGAATTTGCAGACAGAAATCATGTCTGTGCATGCTCGGCACATGTTTGTATCTTTGAGATACGTCCAAAAACAAACAGGCAACAGTTGAAATAAGTTTCTAGAAAATAAGAAAATAAAACTACTCTCTTTTATTCGCTCTCGCTTACTCTCTTTCTTTCTCTCTGTGTGTGTGTCTTTCTTTTTTATTTTGTTTCTTTTTTTGCACTACTTTTGTTCTCTTATGACAGTAGAAATAAATACACATTCAGAGTGTGATTCATCAGGAAAATGCATGCCGGCTTCGGTTTTGATGTGCAAAAACAATATCAATATTACCAGAATACATAGTACATGACAAAATTTATTTACGACAAATTATTTATTTTTTTTTTTTATTTATTTTTGATTAATTTTTTCTTTTTCAATAAATGTTTAAAATTATGTGAGAAAAATGAAGTTAATAATGCCTAAAAAATAAAAAAAAACATTTCAGTTCCTACAATGTTGTAATAAAAATGCAAAGCAAAGAGAAAATTTCTTATTGAACGAAATTATTTCTTATTTTTGTTTTCCGAGAACCAATGACCGGACCAGTTTTTCTTATACCAGAGAAAGAATGAATTTCACAATAATAAAATTTGTTTTTATGGTGTATTCTTTTTTTCTTTATTTCTTCAAAGAACACAATTGTTGTCTCATTTCCACTTGTAGAGCCATAAATTATGCTACACTTTTTTTGTAAATAAAAACTAGGAAGGTTTCAAGTGTTGTTAGCATTTCTGTAATAAACAGCCAAATGGGGCAATGACAACTAATTTAAGCCGTTTTCCCTAAAATTTCATTGCACTGAAATGAAATGAACTTAAGTAAGCTTATATATTATTTTATAGACTGAAACATTTCACACATAATGATCACAATTTAATTTGTGTTAGACTAGCATGCAAAAAAAATCATTTTAATATGAAACAAAATTAATACGTTCGTTTTTTAATATTTTACATTGAATTTTTTTCTAATAGAATACTTACAAGAAGCTACTGCTGCATCAACTACATCAGTTACTACAAATAATACATTTAATATCAACAATAATAACAACACCAGCAACAACATAAGTAACAACAACCAAAGCAACGAAAAAGGAAACGAAGTAAACAACTGTTTGGATGCGTTTGAAAATTTTGAATTTGATATAGATCTGTTGACGGAAAATAACAGCAAGAATAAGGATATAACGAAGATAGAACTGCAAGAAGAGAAGCAGCAACAACAGCTACAACAGCACCAGTTGACTGAAGTAGATAATGATAAAAAGGAGCATCAATTGGAATTACAATTGATGTTAGAAGATATATTGTTTAATAATAAGAACAATAGCAGCAACAACAATACTAGTTGCAAAACTTATAACATTTTTAATAATAATAATAATACCACCTCTATTAACGACAACACCTTAAATAACAACAACAACAACAACAACAACAACAACAATAACAATATGAATAATATGGCTTTATCGTTTATCGATTTTTCGGATGAATTCGATTTATTTAAGGTTGCACCCTACAGCCAAATGAGCGAACATATTCTAACGCCGGATGACATTGATGAAAATCTAAGCCTAGGTGCTATTGAACTCTCCAATTCCGAATTAGCTGTTGATATCAATTGCATGACAAATGAACCATCACTAAACGAATGCTTTTTACACTCCCAGCCCAGTGATATTATGCTTGGTTATGGTCCAACATCGATCTTGTCTTCATCACAAAACTTAATCAATGAAATATCTAAAGCAGAACCACATATACCAGATTCCACATATTCTGTTTTGCCCACAACTTCTTCTATTGCCATGGAATCTGGAATATGTGCAGCCAACGAAGACACTCAATACGATTGGGCATCTCAATGCAGTGAGGAAAATCCTGTGGAGGAATGGAAAGAAAATAAAACCTTAAGCAATCTTCTAAAACGTCAAAGTCCTCAAACAAGCAAACATATGCAGGAAAAACGTCTAAAATTGCGATTGGATACCAAAGCTTGTAAGGAAAATATTTTATCACAGCAATCAGAAATTAGTACACCAAATGTTATTAATCTTATCATGAACGAGGAGGTAATTATTGTAAAGCATTTCTATTAATTGTTGAAAAAAAGAAATTAACACTTTTTAAATAAATTTTTCTCAAAATTCAAAGTTATTAATTTATAAAAAAAAATTTTCATTACAGTTCGCTGGTACCATGGGTCCAACAGCAGAAAATTCAGTAGATACTATTTATAATCATCTAATCTCATCTTCTCCCACATGTCCTTCTATTAAATCTGAAATAATTTGTGAGGATACATCAGTTAGCCTTTCGCCCCCGAACACACCATATAGTGTTAACTCGATCTCAAACCAAACAAATTTTACTGGTTTCTCAGCACCTAGTTCTCCCGCTTCTTCCAGTGCTACAATCACAAACACATCAGTGACAACCAAAAGGGGACGTGGACGTCCAGCTAAACAACATAGTTTTATACCACTTCCCTCACAGATTCAGCATTTGACTGAAACCGAACAGAAAAAAATTTTAGAACGTGCTAAAAATAATGAAGCCAGTCGCAAATCTCGTCTAAAACATAAGGAACGTGATAATGCTTTGGAGAGAGAAGAACGAGAGCTGAAACAAAGAAATTTAGAATTAAACACGAACCTTGAGGAATACAAAAGAATGGAGAAGAAACTTCGTAAAGCATTGGAACGTCAATATTTGCAAAATTTACAATCAAAATAAATAAATAAATTCTATGGAGTTGAGGAAGAGAGAAGATTCAATTCGATTCGAATTAACATCTACACACACGTACCTACGCAAGGTCATCCACATTTATTATATACAAGTTAGATGAGGATACAGCCATTATTATTACTTTAAGTTGTTTAAGTTGTTATTTATAAGAAATCAAACAAAACGCTATTTTTAATATAAAGAGAAATTTAATATTGTTATTAACACAAACCCCCTATATATTATAAATATTTTACATTTATTTTTAGAGATAATTTTTGAAGCAAAATTATATCACATACCAATTATTGTTTATGATTTTCTTTTTATCAAATATTTGTTTTATATTAAAAGTTTAAAAAAATCCCTTTTCTATATGTTAATTAATATTTGTTTAAATCTATGTTTTTATATTTTTTCTTTTATATTTTGTATGGGTCTTTTATTAGTTAAAAACAAAAAAAAAAACAAAAAAACATTTTTATACTAAACTACTTAAAAAGTTTTTAAAACACAAAAAAAATATGATGATTACTTAAGAGTTGGCAGCCTTAATGACTGCAACAATTGTATGTTTTTAATTATAACATATTGTATATCTATGTATTGAAGAAAAACGATTATATTTGTAAAATCATAAATTTTAAATTTCAATTATACAAAGTTACAATTTAGAAAAGAAATATATATATATATATATAAAAAAAATAAATAAAAGAACATAAAGTTCACATTAAGTGACAAAAAACAAAGCTTTGCGTTTGTATATACTGTTACGTTTTTACCTTTTAAAAACGTTTAAAATATGAGCTCGTAGATTGCAAATAAAAGTAAAAATAAATTTGTGTTTAATTTCAATAAATCCTTTATTAATCACACAACTTTGTGTGCCACTATTCACAATTGATTCTAACAACAAACAATTGCTTTATTTGTTATTCCTTTGTTTATGCCCTTTGCGATAAACAATAACAATTACTACACAATTGTTCTGTCGATCTTTGTAACGGAGATCTTCAAACCACGATTGGTTTACTTCACACGCAACGCGTCTTCACACAAGACTGACTGAACTTCTACTCCGATCCTTCATGCTTTGCTTTGCCTTTTATACCACGACGTAAACAGTCTGATGAATGTTCTCGTAGGCGAAGGTTCTGGTCTTCGCCTTCAGAGAATTCTATGAATGTAAACATGTTTACATTCATACATGTTTGCATGCTTGTTGTTAGTGTAGGTTGTTTACTTTTGTCCCTTCAGCGTTTGTTGTTGTTTGCTGTTTATGTGTTTATCCCTTTTTCGTTGTACTGATATTGTTGTTTTATTCTTCTTTATTTGTCAATCAGGGAAACAAGTCCGTTGTTTTTGTTTTGTAGCTTTTGTTTAACATTTTAATGTTAAACGAAGTTACACCATTTCCATTTTCGTAACACTGCCGCCCACTTAAGCCTGTTCGTCCCGAATAGGCTCATTATCTCCTCTCTATATTTCGCCAGGCGCTCTACGTGTACGACTTTCATTTTTACTCTGGGTTATAAACTTTCTGTGTCCTGTACATTACATCGTTTAACCTTTTAATTTTTACTTAAAAGCATACTGCTTCTTCCACGACTTTCATCTTTCGCTCTCTTCTTACTGCAAGTCTGGAAATTGTGCGAGCGGTCTCCTGGGCTAGTGCAGAGGCCACGGTCTCTGCTAGTCCCACACTTGCTGGTCCGACATTGACGACATTTTTGATGGTAGATTGCATGTGAATTCGGACGTTTTCCCGAAGACATGTGCTTATCCCTGACTTGTACTTCTTCTTTACGCTTTTCCAAATTATCATCAATCATTATCTGCGGTCTGCACAATTTTCCATGTTCGTTATTTCGGTCCTTTCCATCTAATTCTGCCTCTCGAACTCTTTCCGCCATACACTTGTAATAATTACCATCATCCCTTTCGTCATCGTAGTCTTCTAGGAACTCTTTAAGCCGCTTCGCTTCCTTTTTCCGCACTTTCTTTTCTATCATTTTACGTTCAAGTAACTCTTCTTCTATTTCTTTCTCACGTTGCAGTCTTCAACATTTTTCACAACTTCATCCTCGCGTTCCCTCTCACGTTCTCTTTCGGGTTCAGGTTCTTTATCTGCTCACTTTCACGTTCACTTTCGTGCTCTTGTTCCCTTTCACGTTCAGTTTCCCTGTATTCCCGCTCTCGTTCCTTAGATCGTGGAGCGGCTCAGTTTCCGTCCTGACTCTTTAGGACAACCATCACGATCTTTCTCTTTTTCCACTGGTGAGGAAATATCGATCATTCGTTCCATCTTGATACCCGTCGCAATAGGTACATTTTCACCTATTTGTTCATCGGTATCCCAGCCTAGTTCGCTACTACTTTCGCCACT
This sequence comes from Sarcophaga bullata, assembly GCA_005959815.1. NCBI lineage: Eukaryota > Metazoa > Arthropoda > Insecta > Diptera > Sarcophagidae > Sarcophaga > Sarcophaga bullata. The sequence goes on from QOCX01000122.1 coordinate 110,172, forward strand.
TTTTTTCTCTTTCTCCTCCATCATAACGAGTTTCCATCAACAGTCTCTTCCAAAGTTGACACCTTCCCTTTGTCATTAGCAATGCTTTTATTGATTGACTCTATCATTCATCGAATTTCCTTTCAATTTTTGCCACCAATTTTGCTTCCATTTCCTCCATTCTCTGCTCAAATTCTGCAAAAAGAATTTTCCATTTTCCAATCAGAATCTTTCTGAGACTCAGCCAGAAGTTCTTCATTTTCAACTCTGGAAGGTTCCTGTGTTTCAGAAAGTAGATTTTCATTTCTCTCCTCACTATCTTTTCGAAACTTAGCAAGTAGCTCTTCAGTACTCTGCTCACTATCTTTTCGAGAGTCAGCATATAGCTTCTCCATTTTTCCATCATAGCGGCTAGCAACGAATTTAGATCCATAACGCTGGGGGTTGAAGGTGCCTGTAACTCTCGTTCCTCCTCGTCTTCGAATTCGTAAGAATCGATATCGATGCCCTGATGCTGAAGTTCCTCCCTTAGCCGCCTTTGGAGTTCATTTTCCGTGCCCGTTGTTGGCAGCTCTAATTTACCCAACTCTCGTTTAAGTCGTTCCACTCTTAATCGGAGAGTTTCATTTTTTTTTTTTTTTTTCTTATTATTTTATTTTTACTTTTAGATTTTGCAATCCCACTTTTGACACCATGTTACGTTTTTACCTTTTAAAAACGTTTAAAATATGAGCTCGTAGATTGCAAATAAAAGTAAAAATAAATTTGTGTTTAATTTCAATAAAATCCTTTATTATCACACAACTTTTGTGTGCCACTATTCACAATTGATTCTAACAACAACAATTGCTTTATTTGTTATTCCTTTGTTTATGCCCTTTGCGATAAACAATAACAATTACTACACAATTGTTCTGTCGATCTTTGTAACGGAGATCTTCAAACCACGATTGGTTTACTTCACACGCAACGCGTCTTCACACAAGACTGACTGAACTTCTACTCCGATCCTTCATGCTTTGCTTTGCCTTTTATACCACGACGTAAACAGTCTGATGAATGTTCTCGTAGGCGAAGGTTCTGGTCTTCGCTTCAAAGAGAATTCTATGAATGTAAACATGTTTACATTCATACATGTTTGCATGCTTGTTGTTAGTGTAGGTTGTTTACTTTTGTCCTTCAGCGTTGTTGTTGTTTGCTGTTTATGTGTTTATCCTTTTTTCGTTGTACTGATATTGTTGTTTTATTCTTCTTTATTTGTCAATCAGGGAAACAAGTCCGTTTTTTTGTTTTTGTAGCTTTTGTTTAACATTTTAATGTTAAACGAAGTTACACCATTTCCATTTTCGTAACAATACGTTAGTTATAGTGATAGTGAATCAAGCTTATGGTAAGAATTTATGCTCGAAATATATTCCCCTGCAAACATGAATAATTTCATGAACATCAGTTGCATTGCCAGTTGCTAAAAATTGTTTTACAAACGGGAACGGCAACTTTCAAACAACATTTAAAAATTTCACTTGGAGAAAAAATAAATGTTTTCAGCAATTACAAGCTGGTAGCACTTCTAAAATTCAATTCAAAGACAATTTTGTTTAGGATTAAATTCTTGGTAAAAATATTTGTAAGGAATTTTTCGAATATTAAATAACAAAACAATTAAAAAGATAAAACGCATTAATAGATCATAAAATATAGTTTTGTTTTTATGAGTACCGGTACGTACAGCATTTGTCCTCGAAATTTTTTTACTCACGTTCACGAAAACTTACTGTGAATTTTTTTTTATGTTTATTTGGATTTAAAAACATTTACTCCTCGAAGAAGTTTTACTATTATCTTCGGTATCATTTTGATTTCCCTCCGTATTATCGTTATCCATTATAGTTTCGTCAACACTTAGGTCATCATCTGGTATTTCTTCGTCACTGTCCTGTCCAGTATTTGTACTGTAGCTACCGGACTGTAATTAAGAGATTATATTAACAAAATTATTAATTAATCCGATTGGAAAACAAGAACAAGATATATTAAAAACGATCATTTTGCTGAAAATTATGAATTTAATTTACCATAGCACTTTCCATACTAAAGTATGCCTATTTAAAAAAATCAAATTTAATTTTATGTGTTTAGTTTTGGTATAATGTGATCCTATATTCTGGTGTAATTAAAACCAAATTGTATAGAATTGAATGAAGCCGAAAAAGGATAAATGCTAGCACATTCAAGACTTTACATTATCATAAATTTGTTGTAACATGTAGACACATAATGGAAAAAGGACAGTACAATGTAGTCATAGCCCCTTAGATAATATATAATGAAATATCAAAAGCCTCGCTTCATCAGCTTAAATAGACTGTCATAAATAAATGGCAGAGTCAAGAAGCGTAACTGTTTGAATTAGTAACTGAAATTTCTTAAATAAAATTGCAGTAAATAGAAATTAAGAAAAAGATTAAAAAAATAAAACAAAAATTTAAAAAAATTAGACTGGAAAGCATTTTTTCGTAAGTGCAGTATTGATAATGTGTGTGAAGAGAAAATGGAATTTAACTAGTAAAGACAACAGCCAAATTTTTTAACAGGGCAATGTTAAGTGGTTAATAGAAAATACAACAAATGTTTAAGAAAGAAGTCACCCAAATATACGATATCGAAGAAAGGAATCTCTACTCTATTCCTGGCCCACGCGTTTCTGAGTGGAATAGCTTCACTGGTAATTCAGAAATTCTTTACAAAATTAAAAAATTTAGACAAGAAAATGTATATGTTTTAACAATACCTGAGGAAAGATGATCGATATTGTATAAAAATGATACTTACTACAAGTATCCCACTATATACAAATTGTAGTCAAATATATCCCTAATAAAATTCTATTTGTGGTACATATATCCCCTAAATAGTTCTGGAACTTGATAAATATGTATGTAGCCAGCTTCTGAGTAGTATGTTCGATATTGTGAAAAAATTAAACTTGCTGCAGACATCCCATTATATATATCAATGGGATCAAAAATTCGAAAACAGGTTGCATTACTGTCGGGCTTTACTTGAGACGAATCATCGACAAATATCCAAAAATTCAAGTCAGCATATAAAAAAAAATTAACTTTATCATCCCAAAAATGCAATTCAAATCATCTACCAAAGAAATGTAACTAGCGAAAAATATGACCATTTGTTGGATCTATATATATAAACGGATATTAACTCAATGAGAATTAATTAAATTTTTAAGTTAATTTCTCCATAATTTGATTTTTTATTCTATTTTGACCGATTTATATAGAAAAATGTTAGCTTCGTCGTCTATATCTTCGGTTTTAAGTAAAGCTCTATCCTGAGGAAAATTATTTTGGAATCCTTGATACAGTGTATATCCAACCCACTAAATTCACTTGCCCCACAAGTTCATTTTTTATCCAATTTTTACCGATTTACATAGAGCTCTTTTTTACTAGTTTAACAAAATGTTGGCTTCGTCGCCTATATCTCCTGTCCTAATTAACACCCGGCCTTAAGGAAATTCGTTTTGGAATCCTGGATACCATGGATATATATAGTGGGATAACTACAGCAACTCCCATTTTGCCACAATAACAATCGTCTTTATACTGTTAATATGTAAAAATTTGTGGTTTTTTCTAGTTGAATTCAGATTTATCTTTACACATCCAACCCAATAATGCAATAAACTACTGATTCGGAATGCATGGGCAAGAGCATCCCGTCTGACAAGGAGAAAAAGCTAGGGCGGGAACGCATTACCGCACTACATAAGAAGAATTCATATCGCAGAGCTTGTACGGTCTTGAAGAAATTTGCAAAGTGCGACGTGAATTAAGGAGCAGAAGATGCTGGCTCGACACAGGGACACTGTTTCACGGCATAAAGTAAAATACCTGAAACTAATTGTTTATATATCTAAAGCCGCAAGTAAGAGATTAGAAGTTTCGGGACCCTTATTCCTAACTGGGGTAAAAAAGACTTCTCGAATCTCCACTGAAGAAAAGGGGTAGAAACTAACGCTAATCCTATATTCAAAAAGAAGGACGTAATGTTGGAAGCAAAGGAGGGCACATCAACAGCTCAGTTTTCCTTGCATGTTTCCCGCAAAGGAAATCGCATGAATAGAAATAGATCTGCCGAGGTGACACCCTCCGATTCAAAGCGTCCGAAAATACGGGAGAGCCTGGGAACTAACTCTTCCTCTCAATTGGCTTTCATCGATAGCTTAAATTTGGATAACAAAATCTCTCCTGAAAGGTGGGATCTAATTGAAGAAAGGGTCATCAAGTTAAAGATAGAGAAAAATTGTGATGGTAATAATGCCCGCATATCCTCCATCAGATGGTCCAAAGGCATTAAGTTCGTCGTGGAAACAATGAAATGCCTTGGCGAACTTTTGCCCGGTGCCCGATGACAGGTGATCTCTTAATTCGACCTCTCTCTACGCCCAATAGTAACGGTATGAATCCCGCGATTAATTAGACAGGTGAACGGTACACGAACGAATTGGGAAACAAAACGATGGATTGAACACCAGCTCATGTATAGTTAACTCAATGGTGGTGGTAAAAGAAAATGCTGAGATCTTCGGATCGCGATTGATTAATCATCTCTGCAGTGGCTGAAGCAGAAGGGTAGCATAGTGTTATGTGGATTGGACCACCTAAAGGTCCATGGTCCCGACATAGGTGATGTCTAATTTCTAGATGAGGGCTCACACAACCTTCTAATCACTCTGCACTCTGCACTTGTTCCCAACACAAGTAGAAAGTTAGTTTCGTTAACCAATCCTTCCTATTGCACAGGTGACGTAATTAATGTGGCTTACAGGGATGACCTTGAGATCAAACTATCATCCGTGTACATACGGTACGAGGCTTCACCACCCCCTGGGAACACTGCACTTCTGGTGGAGGTCTATGGTTAGGCACTGGAGGGTTTCAGACGAATGTTCCTTCTCGGATCAGTCTCTGATAACCTTCAGTATTAATCTATCTAGTGCCTTTCAGAACCCTTGTAGGTTCCCGAGAAGACTGGATCAAATTTGAGAAGGCTGTGGAGAAGGCTGGGTTGCTTCACTTTTTGCATCAATGATTGAGTTGGTTCTTTAACAGACATTTTGTTACAGGGATACTTGTCCCCTTACTTACCCAGGTAAGAGGAACCAGCCAGCCTGGTGTAACGCGAAGCTTTAACAACTCCTCACCCGTACTAGAAGAGCCTTTAACAAGCCGAAAAGGAACATTGCCCTCCCTTATGGGGAAGGTACATTCCCAAACTCTTTTTATCAACGCTGGAAGAACTGATGGAGTCTGCGCTTGGGGATTAAACTCTTGGCTATAAATTGTGGTCTGGGTATAAATTCCGATAAGACAGATCTTCTTTTGTTCGATATACATACGTATGGGATAGACTAAGATATTATACGACCCGTAGCCGTATATGGCTGGGGACTCATCAAAAATATCCCAGTCGCTAACAAAGAACAGCTGACGAACTCCACGATTAATCAGCCTTACTTGGGAACGAACATCAAAAAACGCAGAGAATAGCCGAAAGCCGCGTGGTATGTAGTCGCTTGTCTGGGCTAAGAAAAAACTGACCGACAAGACTACTATAAAAAGACAGCGTTGTGGGGAAGGTGAGAACACGGTGCGTAGAAGCAAAGAAGCTCTCACAGTATCAACAACATTTACAACGACATACAGTATCAAGGTGTTTGGCGGTGTTTAATCGCTCGAACCCAAACGACAACATCACTCCGTCAAATATCAGGCTAGTAGAAGACGCCCTGGCAAAAATCTTCCTAGAGGTAACGGAGCAGCATCCGAGTATCATTGGCACGATAAGCTGGCAACGTGTTCGTAAACGAGCTCTGAATCTAATATCCATCCCTTTTTCAAGGATGGGGGAAATCGGATGGTGATGATAAGGAGAAAGAGAATTTATCAACAATCTCGACACGGATCAATACCCGATTCGGAGACAGTTCTTCTTTGAAGATTGAAGATCATGGAGGGACTCAGTACGTATACAACAAGGGAAAACCTGCTGAAATTATCCTGCATAGCCTGGCGTGTAGAATAGAAAAATTACTGACACGATAGGAGTCAACAATTTGGAGGTTAAGTTAACAATCTACTAGTGTTGCTGAAACAGATTGGATGTGGGACAATTGCCTATGCAGAAATTTGGGGCAGATTCACCGGCATTATCAGAAGTATGAAAGTTGCTCTGAGAAGAGTCAGCGAGTACGCATCTGATAACAAGTCCAGGTGTTAACCCCGGGAAAACGGAGGTAGTACTTTTAAAAAAAGAGTGTACAAGCCACCGCCTTTCGTCCCCTGAAACTGTTCGCAACGGAACTGAACCTGACGGATGAGGCACACTTTCTAGGGCTTTCGAGCAACGTTAATATAATGAAAAAGGCATCCATTGCTCTGTACGCAGCACGTTGCTTGATGTTATTGGAGAGAAAATAAGATGAGGAATAGGAGGAGACTGTTCTTTACCTACTGGGTACATACCTTCCTTTGTCTTCTGAAGTAAAGTATTTTGGTGTTATTCTAGACAGCAAGCTGAACTACAAAAGGAATACCGGGGGAAGAATGAAGAAAGGACCAAATGCTCTTTATCAGTGTAGGAACTTCAAAGGTAGGAGCTAGGGTCATCCTCCTACGGCCATTCAGTTGATATGTATGGCGATTGTTAGACCTGTTATTGCTCATGGTTGTCTTATTTGGTCGAGTTTCTTAGACAAGACTTTCCAACAGAAAGTCTTGGATACTATTGAGCGAATTACCTCTTTGAGTATTACCGGAGTGAGGAAGAGTTGTCCTCACGCTGCTATTGATACTATGCTCTGTAACTCCGCTTGATTTCTATGTCAAGCAATGTGCAGCGCGCAGTATCATATGATTGAGGGAATCGGGATGCTGGAAACAGTGTTCGGTAGAACATTCCCGAAAACAGTGTTCGGTAGAACACTCCCGAAAAAAAAATACACCAGCTAATTGTGGCTGAGGCAATGTTCCCACCCGGTTTGAGGATCCTCATATTGGAGAGGGCACTATGGAATAGTAGGGTACTCCAGGGACTGAGAGGTGTAGCCATCTTCACAGATACCACTTTGAAAGATTGGACTCGAGACCTAGACATTGGTACTCTCCATAGATTTATAAATAGATGGAGCTGGTTGAGAAGTGCTATGCCATCACGTTTGTGTGTTTGTGTTTCATCTTTTTTTCTCTGTTTCCTATATCATCTCGTTCCCATCTCTTCTCCTTTTCCAATTTTCTTATCTCCTTCACTATCCTCTCTTTCTCTCATTTCTAGGGCGCATTTACAGCGTCTTATTCTGACCTCTGGGTATTTTACATGTCCCAATATTAATTAAACTTCCTCAAACCTAATCTAACCTAACCTATCCTCTATCTCTCTCTTCTAGAACGCATTTACAATGGGTCAATTTGACCTCTGGGTATTGTAATACTCCCAATGACAAGTATACGTTCTCTAAATAACCTAACCTTCGCATTTCACGTTAAAACTTTAAATATTAATTTAAGTCATTCCTTAAAAATAAAGATTTTTTTAACGAATTTATAAAAATTTTATATAAAATTCATTAAATTATTATTTCTCGTGGTTAAGCTTTCATTTGTTTAATAGAATTGTTAAAGAATACTTACTTGCGACATAAATCATCACCATGTAAATCCTTATTTTTTAAGTTACCCATGAAACTGAAGCGCATTTATTAGCTGTAAGCAGGGCTTTTATACGAAAAACATAGTTCTCTACAGTTTCCCGTAAAAACGGAATTTGACTCACAATGGCCGTATTCTTAATAGCCTGTGAATAAAACATATGTATGTAATGTAATTACTATTAATATATATTATATATATATTATATATATATATTTATATATTATATAATATATATATATATAATATATTATATATATATATATTATTGTGGATTACCTTAGAATGACAACATAGATGATGTAAAAATCTAGTGGTAGTTTGCATAGTTTTGATAAGGTCACAAACACGTTCCGGATTTTTTCTTAAGTATTGTTCAAAAACTATTAGACCATATTGCAGTACGAGCTTCAAATACAAATGGGAATGCTGAAATTAAATACATATTAACATTACTCACAGCAATTAATATCACATGAGCAATTTATTTTGCTAAAAAAAAATATTTACCTTAAGAAAAATTTGGAAATTTCTCGGTACATCTAAGCCTTGCACCACTTCTAACAACATATTCAATATTTTACAACTGGATTCCCAAAACTCTAGCTTATCACATGATTCAAAAGTATTTGTAGTTAATTTTTGATTTAAAGACGTTATAAGAATTTCACAAAGGCCACGGAATAATAGCGGAAAATTTGCTCTATAATATTAAAGAAAACAGAGTTTATTATTCTCAAAAGAAAATATTTAAACGTAAAACGCACTTACTTCTTGAAATTGGGAAAAGATTTTAGGCAACTGTCTTTATTGTATAAAGTTTTCGATTCTTCTCTTACAATTCGCAATATTTCACGTTGTCTCTTGAAATCAGAATCACGTAGAAAACCTTTCACCAATTCATCTAAATAAATATTACACTGAGCTCCTTTTTCCAAAAAACCCTCGTAATTGAACCATTTGCGGCATAGCAAGGTGCGGCACAATGATCCTATAAATATTAAATAATATTAAATATTAATTACATTAAAACGAATATTATTTTTGTATGCAGTTAGACATACGTATTTCCTGAGATTGCTTTGTCTTAGCACTTTTATCCGAAATAACATTTAATATAACCATTAGCTGATATAGATAAACAGCAGATTTTAGATCAATAACACATGATTCTTCTTTTATTAAAACATTGAAAACTTCAACGGCCAGGATTGGAGCTGGTTTATCTTTAAAACTTTTGTATTGAGTTTGATCCATAAAAGCTAGCAAGGACTCTGCAAAATATGTTTTAAAATAACAATGTTTACACTTAAGGAAAATTCATGAATACCTCTCAATTTGTTTATACGATGTTCGCTTAAAAACCATTCTGACCATGAGAAAAATGCCACAAGTAAACGAAGACACAATCCAAAACATACTTTTAATAAATTAAATTCTTCAGTAAATAAATCTGCATGACTATGTACGTGTTGAACTTCGGCGAGTTTTGTATTGATAGCCTTGGATATCTATTCGATTACAATTTATCTTTTTATTGAAATTTTTTTATGAACATTTTAATTTTACTTACAGTTTTCATATTTTTACCAATAGTTCCAATGAAATCGGACAAATCACACATTAAATAACCTGGTTGAGCAATATACTGTAACGGCTGTTCGGTTTGAAATTTTTGTATGCCCACAACCGATTCCATTTTGCTCACGATATCAGTTAAAATAAAGCGAAATTCCAAAAGTCCCAAATAAACACCGACACATTCAGAAGGTAAAGGGTACTTCATATTTAGTTTTTCCTTTAAAACCAGAACTATATTGGTATTCATTTGCCTAAAAATATACACAGCAAAACAGTATACTAAAATCCTTTTTAACAGTAATGCAATATAATGACAAACCTGTATATCTCCTTGGAACCATATAAATTTTCGAAATTACTTTTAACACAAATCTTCATTTTATTTGCACCTCCTAATTTTGTGACGTCACCTCTTATACGTGTTGTTTCATTTGGATTTGATTCATTTAAATTCATAGTTTCTGTATCATTAGCTATTGTTTTCGATCTAGTCGAAGGCTTATGACCACTTGATGCGCCTACGGATCGGGTCTTATTTGCCTGTTTCGATGACGATGATATTCCCGTTATAAATTCACTTTGAGGTGGCGCATAATCTGAGGGAGCTTTTGATAATAATTGCCTTATTTTGTTCTCGATACTAATCAGATCAGCTAAACGTTGTAACACTTTCTGTCGTATCATTGGTTCACGCTGTGTAGCAAATGAACTAACCGTTTCTCTCATCCAATTGGCACAGTGAAAATATATGTCAAGAATTTTCTTTTGTATTTCTTTGTCATAATCGAAGAAAATTTGATCTATATTTTCGTCATCGAAAAATGTTGGCAATACAATTGCACAACCTAACAAGGCATTGATTATTTCTAAACTCCCCTCATAACGAAGCATGTGCAAAACTCGAACGAGATTAAAAAGCGGCGATAAAACAATAATTGAAGAACTAGCTCTAAAATTCAGGTTTGTGTATACTAACAAACAACTCTCAAAGTAAAGCAATAAACATATACGTACACATTTGAAGGTCTAAGAACCAGCTCACCAATGTTTATGGCAATTTGTGGCAATTCACTTTGTTGATCTTCTGTGCTTGCATCCGAAAGAGAATTTATGCATTTCATATACGATAATTGTATTCCGCTTGATAAAAATATAAATAATTTATATATATTTATATATAAAGAATTTGTTTTATAATTTTAGAATAACATTATAAAATAATTACTTACTCTACAGAATCTGGTTGATGTTCAGCCACAAAACTATTTTGAAAATAATACGTTATTAGTTCACACAACCATATGACAAAAGGTATATCCAGTTGCAAACCATTAGCACGTTCATCTCCGCCAGCAGAGCAGACAATTGCTAATTCATCATAGAATAAAGCCAATAACTCCGGAGAATGCATAGTTGATGAGTGTATGCGTTCTAAGCATGCATTAACAAACGAATTAAAACAAAAAAAAATTTTATTTTGCATTGACCATAACCTTACCTATATATTTAGCTGCTATTTTACCTCTACCTTCGGGTATTTCGCTTATGGTGTTAAATGTTGTTTCAAAATCATCAGCTTCTATTCTATATTGTTCAATACGCGCTATACAGTCTATTAACTGAACAGCACCAATAATACCTTGTTTTTTTACACTTAAAAACATAGAGTGTGTTTGAAGATTTGAAGAAAGAAAAAAAAAAAGAAAAAGTGATATACATAGATTTAAAACTTACAAGATATTTCTGTTTATTATTTGTTTCTTAACCAGCATGTCGATTTGATCCTGTAGAGTAGTACACTCATCTATATTTGGAGCAGGAAAAGCAATTGAAGACAATAACTCCATAACAATTCGTGTTTGTGATAATGACATTTCATGCATATGATCCAAAAATGGCTAAGAAAAATAATTTATAATATTTACAAGCAAAATTTCTTAAATGTTCTTACCAAAAGTAGCATGCCCCAATTATGTAATATCTTTGGATACAACTGCCACAAATCTTTAAGCATTTGCAAAGCAAAGTTTGTAGAGCTCTGGTTGGACTTTTCACAAGTTAATTGTAGCAATTTCTTTAGTATCGATTTTTGAACTTGGTCCGATATTTCAAAAAATGTTCTAGAAGGAAACAAAAAAAATATGTGTATATTTTTTTTTTTTAAAAACTGCAATAACATACCCGCAACATTTTCTAGCAAAATCAACAACAGCTTTATGTTTATCACGTAAGAACAAATTTATAATCTGCATTAATATATTCCAGTGTTGGTCTAACATTGGTGAATATTTAGAGCGTATTTCTTGTACAATGGAAATCGATAACTGTTTAATATGGCGACGTAACTTGTAAAATACAAAAATTAATGTACAATATTATAAATTAAACTTTTTTTTAATTTCCATGTGAATATTGCAAATCTTACCACATTCTCCAAATATAAGGAATTATCATCTCTAATTCGCATTAACAGTAATATTGTTATGAAATCTACAGGTCTAGTAATGGAATAAAAAAGGCATTCCCATTATTAGCTTTTAAAATGTATAAGGTATTAATACAAACATTACTTAAACTGTGTTGATGGCATAGAGGAAATGTATTTTTGCCATGTAGAATAAAATTTCCGAAAACGAGTGAGGCCCTGTTCTATGTAACAAAACAATTCCAATTGTAGTTTCTTATCATTAGCCAATGAATAAGTCGAACTATTTTCGCGCCAGTGTAGTATTTCACGTAATGTTGACACTAACTGTAGTAGTTTTAAATAAATTTTAAAAGAAACAATTTAAATCACAATGTTTACGTATATCATAATCATTATTCCAATTAAAATCGCATCTACATATATTACCTCTTTCATGCTTTCTTCACTGTCTTCAGTTAAAATCTTCAAAAGGAATTTTATTAGCAATGGCAAAGTCTATTATTGAAAGAATCGCAAAAAAAATATGCGTAAAGAAAATGTCAATATGCACAAACTATAAATTGTAGCATACCGCAATAGGACATTCATCTTCCTTAATGTAGGCCAATATTTTAGCTCTTAATTTTCCCTGCATTTGTGGACTTAAACTTAAATTTGTCAATGTTTGTATAGTAATATTCTTAAATAACTCTTTGCTGTTTGCCATACTTTCTCTTTAAATAAGGATTACAAGACGAAAATAATAGGTTGTTTAAGATGAAATTAAATTCATACTTACGTCAAAAGCTGGGCGAAATCATCATGTTTACTGGAATCCAATATTAATTCCGCAGATGCAATTATATTCCATTTTGACTGAGCCGGATATTTTTCGAAATTCTTCTTAATATGTTCATAAATAACATCACTATGAGTACATGCAACATATTGCAACTGAAACAACATTAGTGGCAATAATGGGATGTTATTGGTTGACGATGAACCTTTTTCACAGGCAGCTTTTTCAATTTGTATCAAAAGTAAATCTAACACTTTATCACGCAAATAATCAATCATAAAAAAATTTACAATCATGCTATCTTGAGATTGATAAACGCTTTCGTCGCCAGGAATACTAATAGTACAGCCCGAAAGTAACTTAAATGCATATTTCGACCAGGCATCTCGAAGACCAGTTATGAACATATTCAAGTTGTCTTGAAAATTTTGGTTCTTGTCCAGTAAAACACGTAATTTGTTAACGAATGATATATGATCACAAGCTGGAAATATATATATATTATGGACACATATTTTCAATAAGTACATGTAATACTATAAATTATTTGATATAAATATGCTTACACAAAACAAAATTCTGACCCTCATCCAATTGTACTCCAGCTTTCATTAGCGCCAGTTCGAAGTAAGTGTTTGGCGGCCGTTGTGAACTATTTATACGAGATTGGGTACGGCCAAGTGTAGCAGCAATTGTACTTCTCTGTGACAAGTACCTTTGAGTGGGCTCTTGTGATGCCGGTATGTTTTCTTCACTGCTTAACATTTCTTCTATTTCAGCTACATCCTTGTCTTTCGATTTTGTTTTTTTGTCCTCGTCATTTAAACGCTACACGGGTAGAATTTATTGCGTACATTTGTGTAATTCAATTTGTTTATATTCTATTACTTACAGGAATTTTAATTGTAGCATTTTCATCAATGGTATTTAGATTTCTTTTATTTTCAATGGTATCTTTACTTTTTGTTTTTCCACTTTTATTAAATTTACGATTTCTATACATCTTTTTTAGTAATCCTTCTGTTTATAATTATGAAAGTTGCGCGCAAACTGCTTAAATTTAAAGAAACAAAATGGAATGAAGTTACCACAATTCTTAACCCTTCAAAACGCAGTATCGTTTTCGAAACAAAATGAAAATAAAAATGAATATAAAATATCGTCCTCCAACAACGACTTTCCGAACTATAACACAAAGTATTCCATAAGTATCAGGTGTAGTTAGTAAGGAAAATATAAGAAAATCGTATTTAATTAGAATTGAATACATATATATTTTACGGTATAATTTACAAAATTTTTACTTAACGCTCCCAAGGGTTTAAAATGCGCATGAATATAAAGAACCGGTCAAATTCAATGAAAAGGCAAAGATTTTGAGTGAAATAAATGCATGTATTTGAGCATTATTAAATACTCTAGATAAAAAGAAAAAATAAACCTATTTATACTCTTAAATTAAAAGGAAGGCATAAAGTGAAAAAATCAGTGTTACCATTTCGTGGAATTTAGTACAATTTTTTAAAAATTTTTATTAGAATTAATCAATCAACAACCAAACATTGGGTGTTTGGTTTTGTCAATACCTATGATAATAAATTTAGTTTTTAATTAAAACCGCCAATAAATCATATAAAATATAATAATCTACAATAATATGGGGAGCATTAAAGGTTTTATTCAACACCTTTTAATGAAAACACAAATTTTACCTGTAATGGCAACACTTATAATATACGGTGTACATCGAGTATGAATTTCTTTCAACAATACCGTACAAAATATTTTAAAGCGTGAACAACTTTTTTACGAAATATACAGACAATCAGAAATCGGAAATCGAAGCCAAAAATAGTTTAAGCCAATTACAAAATTAAATACAAACATAAAACAAATAATAAAAGTTTTAAAAAGTGGCATTTATAATACGATATATATAATTCAAAGTATACAACGAAAACCTAGTAATACACATAAATTATTAAGTGACCCAATAATAATCATAAAAGACATTTTCGTTAATGCATAGAAATATATTAAATATAAATTGTTGTATCTAAACAATTTTAATGTATTGCGTGACTGAATATTGCATTTATTAATGTGTAAAACTTGTATTGATTTTGCCAACTTAAAAAGGGAATAACAGTCGATATAATAGTTACGGTTACGAACAACGGAAACAGGAAGTTGCACAGCAACCATTAACCACCAAGAATAAATAAAAAGCACTGGAAGAATTGATTTGTACTTTATAGTACATTGAAGCTATTGAAAATCTTATTTCCATTCAAATTGAAATTGAAAATTTTTCAGAAATATTTCCAAGAGTCTTTAGGACTACAAAGAACCACAACTTTTCAAACCCGTTTGTACAAGAAAAGCCGCCAAGACGCCGTACCACACGAATATGGAACGTAAACTTTTATATGCCTTTAGGGGCTGGATAGCGTTTGTTGCATTTATGGATTTGGGAACAGCTTTTCGAAGCTATGTAGAACGCAGATCTTTCTTGGATCATGCAGATACTCAGTTCATTGAAGGTAGCGTATTAAGATTTTTATGTGTCTATCATATATCAAAATTTGTTTAGATTTCATTTTGGTCGATATTTGAAGTACTTTTTAATTATATTAGAATATATTCGTAAAAATATGTAAGATATGTCTATCTATTATTTAAGCGTTAAAATAAAGTTTTACAAGCTGATCTAAGACATTATAAAGCTAATAAGTAAAAAAACGAAATAGGTAATGAAATATAGTGGATATAATCGAAATATAAGCATCATAATATAATAAAATATTTGAAAGAGCGATTTTAGTATCCTACTTTTGGCCATCTTCAACTCCCAAACAACTTTCGCCTTTATCACAATGTGATAGATACCACATAGATTGGTTTCAATTGTGCCTCCACAATACACAGTTTTTGAAAATAATTTATTTTTTTATGAATTTTCAGGTGACTACACGGTATCTCGCATAATTGGCATGTATTGCTTATTAAAAGCCTTAGCTTTGGTTCATTGCACTCTTTACATACACTACAGACCGTAAGTACACTTAATATATATTAATTACTTAAATTGAAAGAAAAACCTATACATATGTATGTATAGTTATCTAAAAAGCAAAACGTTACAAAGCAAAATAAAACACGTAATAATCTAGAACTGTATTTTTGCTGTATTGGCTTTTAAAATTGCATTGAATTTAATAACACAGTAAATTCTATAAAATTGTTTGTTTAAAAATTGGCTGTTGTTTTGTTTTGCTTTTTATGTGACTTCACGGACTATAATTACATAAACATTTTACCTTATTGCAGAGTTGTTAGCATGGGAGGCTGTTCTTTGGCATTAACCATGGTACTGTATTTAACTGAAGCCCTTTATTTTCGTTCTTGTACTCTGAATTTCTACGTTATATTTCCATGTGTTTTAAACTGTAAGTCATTTTTATATATGAATACGAACAATATTTGTTACTGATATTTCTGATTAACAGCCATTACCTTAATGGGCTTAATTTACATACCACGACGTCTGCGTCTTTGGGAACCAAACTTAGATATGGATGACGAAAATTCTCAATTATTAAAACAAATGTCTGGTTTTAAACGTAGGCGCGCCAAGAAAACGCAATGAATGGTTTAGAAAACTGCCATACAAAATCAGTGTTAATTATAGAAACATAAGTGATATCTATATGAAAAAATTAAACGATTTAACTCAAGAACACAATATTGCCTTCAGTTGTGCTCGCTCGAATAACTTAATTTCTAAAGAACTATTTGTGTTTTAGAAAAATAATTTCAATTAAGTACTAAGTACTTGTCAACTATTGCAATGTTGTGTTTTTATTGCCACGAAACCCCCCTGAAACACACAGTATTGTCCAAAAGATATACAAATATATTTGCACTAATTTTTATTATACACTTTACAAAGAATGATATCTTAGCACACCGAGTAAAAACATTTGCCTACTTTAAACAGATAAATAACGTCTATTTTTTAATCAATCATGTCAATACATACATACTTCCGTTTCTAAGAGTCTCCATGAAAATCTACTTAAATATATCAAAGCTTGTATTTGCTTAAAAAGAACCAAAACTTATTAATATATGAAGTTGTAGTAGTTACTAATTTTTAATGTTATAATTGATATTTGATGCAATTTTATATAAGCAATAATAGTCAACTATTTAATAATATTATAGAGAAAACAAAAAAATAAAAAATATACATATATATAAAGAGGTAACGAAATTTTTTAATTAAGCAGTAGAACAAAATAAAAATATTAAAATATCTAAAGCATTTTTAATTAAAAAGAGGAAATAAAAATTACAAATTGATTAGTAAAAAATTATTGTAATTTATTTTTATTTTTGTCATGAATGTACAATATCAACTTAACAGGTTATTAAAAAAAAAGCAAACAAAAATCTCATATGTATTTTATTGTTTATTGCCTTTGGCAGAACCTTCTTCACTCTTGCGATATTCAGTGTAATCAACGTAACCATCCTTATTTAAATCCATTGTACTTAAAACGTAGTCAATAACATCGGCTAAACTATCATCGGTATATACAGTTCCACTTTTTTCACCAGTACCGCCACTCTCCGTTTTCTTTTCCTCACCCTCGTCAGCTACTATAATACGAAGTTAAGAGTTTTATATAAAATAAATATCGTAATAGCATATGCGAATTAAAATTAAAGAAAGCTCACCACCACAACCATATTGAAACAATTGATTAACATATGAGAAAGAAAACAATCCAATTCTTTTACAAAAATTACGTCAATCTAAGTTTATTTTTTTTACAACTGTTTAAACAGTAGTTTGTTTTCATTATAAAACTGAGCTTTTTCATTATCAGTCAATACTTAATTTAATATTTTAAGTAGAAAAAAAGGATAACATGTGCAACAAATAGTTTTAAAATTAAAATTTGCCAAAAAAAAAAAAAAAGAATAATAATTGATTAAAATATTTGAGATGAGGTTTTGATTAAAAACAAAGTAAAAATAAAGAGATTCTTAAGAAGTTTTAAAAAGTTGAGAAAAAGAATTGGAAAACAATAGATAATTTAAAAAATGAACACATAAAATGGAATGGAAAGCTAATGGCCACTCTTTTGTGCTTGCTGCTGTTGATTTTGTTGTGATTTTTGTTGGGCTCTCATAAATTCAGGATAATCAATGTAACCATCCTTTGAGGTATCATCCATTTGTAAAATTGGATCAATTAAAGCTACCAGTTCTTCATCTGTAAATATTTTTTCCTCTACTGTTGGCTGTTGGCCATTATTGGCATGAGCGTCTTTACTTCCTTGTTCTAAATATTATTGATTTTATAATGGCAATAATAACATACATACACATATACAAATGTATGTTATTCAAATATGATAATACCATGAACCAATTACATAATTATGTTTCGCATTTGTGGCACAAATAAGCACATTGTATGAGTAATACGCACAAGGGCATGTTTAATAGGCGAATTATAAAGTTAAATGCAGTAGTGGTTTTATATGAAAATAAAAGAAATCAAATATCAAAATATTTTAGTGTTCATGCTTATAGCTTTTGCCATCAAACTCTGAAACTTAAAAATTCAAATAATGAAACTTACCGTGCCAATGAATTAACGATTTAATTAATTCACAACCATCTAATTTGTTATTGTTGTCGGAGTCGTGCATTTTAAAATAATGAAATTGTAACTCAGCTTCCGACATTTTACTGGTATCGATAGGTACTTGCATATGCTCTTGGATATGTCTGAAAATAATAAAAATTTTACAATTATTTATCATTTCAATTTCTTTTAAAAGGTACCTCAAATTACTTTCTAGATAAAATTATTTTCGAAATTTTGAAATTTACAACAAGATATGATACAATAATAAACCATAGACAAATATGGAAACTCTATTATAAATTGAGGAGATGGCGAACAAAACCAGACAAATAACTGAATTACCTAAATAGAGGCTAGTTTTTTTAACATAACTGAATTACCTAGATAGAGGCTAGTTAGGTTTTTTTTTGAACGTATAATTAGTTTTTGTTTTTTAAAAATAAAAAGCTTATTAATTAGGTTAGGCATAAATGTCTGGTTTTGTTCAGGAAACTAGCCCTCGTTAAGGCTGGAAATTAAATAAAAAATAATTTACTATGGACATGGCTAGTTTTGTTTGTCAGCTCCTCAATTATCAAATCATTTTAAACTATTACAATAGTGTTGGAATTCAAGTCAATAAATTAATAAATAAAATCAAGTAATAAAAACATAGCGTGTAGCCAATTTAGAAATCTTTATGTTAACAAGCAGTAACAATACAGACATGAACAGGATATTTTATTATTATTTCACATTTAGAAAAGAACAAGGTAAAACAATGATATCAACAAAATATGTGGTTATTTCAAAAGATTTTAAAATATTTTCTAAATATTTAATTTAAGTTAAGTTAGTGATTATTTATGTTTTATCTGATGCTACTTTTGTAAGCTAGATTCACATCTAATATTTTTTAAGTGTCTTTCTTTTCATTATAAAGATTACTCCATATTATTATTATTTATTTAGGTATATTCAGAAATATTTTTATCAGAGGAAAATCTCTTTTTGATGCTAGTTTTCATATAATAATTGAAGATATTTAACATATACTTTACAAGAATAAATGCTGCTTTCATTCATATAGAGAATTTTCAAAATTCGAATAATTATAGCCAATTATCCACATGTATAACAAAATTCGCTGAATTATAAAGTTTCTGCCAATTTGAAATCAATACCGTTTATAAAATAATAAAATCTATCAAATTAGTTATCAGTTATATCAGTTACTTCGAAATTATCTTGATAAATATACATATGTACTGCTACTGGATTGATAAGAAATTTTTTTATTTTATTTTTTAATAAATTGGAGATTGTAAATACTTACTCCCTTTCGTGTTGTATATTAGCAGCATTTAATACTTGCTGTTGTCCATGGTGACCATGAGGAGCATGATGACCTTGAGGAACTTGTTGAACCGGTACCTGCTGTTGATGAACTGGAACTTGTTGGACCGGTACTTGTTGGACTGGTACTTGTTGAACCGGTTGTTGTTGTTGTTGCACCGGCACTTGTTGGTATTGCATTTGTTGTTGTTGCTGCTGCATTTGTTGTTGTTGCTGTTGCATTTGTTGTTGTTGCTAAAAGAATTTTTAAATCAATTTTTAAAATATAAAAAATATTGAAATTCTTACATATTGTTGAGGACTAACTCCGGGCGGTAAATGTTGTTGATACTGTTGTGGTGGTTGCTGATATTGTTGTGGAGGTTGTTGCTAAACGAAAGGATATTAAAATATTTGAAAATTTCAAGTGATCTTTAGAGGAACTTTAAAATTTTGAAGTAATCACTTACATAGTGTTGCGGTGGTACACCAGGGGCGACTCTTTGGCCATTTGCTGTTGCTAGTGCCAGCAAAAGTAATGCACTCAATATTTTTTGCATTTTTAATTTCTAATGCTATATTTTGTTATTTCAAATATAAGTTTTAAAATTCTAGTGGATTTCTTTGGCACAATCTGTCTCTAAAAAACCACTGACACGTCAAAATTTACAAAATTTTTACCATTCCAACAACAAAACTAAACAAACACGTCTACACATGAAAAAAATATATTGGAACATCAAAAGCGTACGTTCAGTGGTGATTATCATACCATTTGTCATTTAAAGTCAAAACAATATTGCAAAAAAACGTGAATACAATTTATAATTGTTTTCGATACAGAAAATTGTAAACATTATCGAAAAGAAAATCATTTTCATTTCTAAAATAATTGAAACAATTATTTTTATTTAGACGTACGGTTTAGAGCAATATAAAATCAACATTTAAGTAAAATAAGAGTGCATTTCAAAAACGCTGAAATACCAAAATAAAACCACTACATGTCGTATACTAAATACAACCAGTTGCTCTTGTTATTTTTCTTGTAGCTAGTGTCGTCATAGTTCGTTTGCTTTTTAGTTTTCTTTTGGATAGACATTTTATTTATTTATTATTTGTTTTTAATAAAAAAAAATGGTATGTGATATTGGTAAAACTATAAACATATAATAATGCAAAAAATATCCAAAAGACATAAGACTTTGTAATGTTTTTACCTTCATATCAAAGACTTATCGTATATTCTTTTTACTCTTATAGGCTCGCTATTTCAAGGAACAAGATATTGATGGTAAATAAGAATTTATTTTTATATTTTTTTATATTTATTTTCCATATAAACGGAAGTGAAAGCTGATATGTCAGCGCAACATACATACTTATAACGGTTTCATCGCGCAGTGAAAAAAGTATACCCTACAACTCAACAGAATCAAATTTAGTTTGGGCTAAAGTTTATAAAACTCGGCTTATCTCCGCATAGTTTGGTCAATTAAACCAGATTCGTATAACAAGAAAAAAAAACAATTTAAGATGTTAACACATCAACTAATTAAATATAAATTGGAATCGATTGGATCTTTTGATATTGACACATTGTATTGTTTTGAGATATGTTTTAATTAAAGTGTTGGCTTTATGAATTTCAGTTGACCAAATTCAAATCCATTTTATTGCAGATTTTTGTTTATTAAACTGTTATGATGTTGTATATAGAGATAATAGAATTAAATCAATCCTAACTGTAACATAGATTGCTTTTTTTGTAAATTTTTTTCTTATAAATTTTTAGAATTTCGCGAATGTTTTTATTTATTTGCTCGATCGGGTCAAATCAGCACTTTGGACGAATTGACAGTTATTATGAGATCACTAGGTTTGTCTCCCACTATACAAGAGTTAATCTATTATTTGAAAAAGAAAGGAGGCAAAATGAGTTTTGCCGATTTCTTAGAAGTAATGCATCAACATTCAAAAGTTGAGAACCTACCGGACGAGGTTGTGGCCGCATTTAAAGCTGCTGACCCTCAAAATACAGGAGTGATACCGGCTAGGCAATTGCGCAATTTATTGCAAAACTGGGGAGAAGGTCTATCCAATAGAGAGGTTGGAGTTGTTGCATTACAGCTTCTAATTGTATTTATTTTTGTCTTTCCATTTCAGATTGATAACATTTTCCGTGAGGCTAATGTTCACAATAACAGCATGGTACGTTATTCTGATTTTGTAAAAATTGCTTGCGCCCCAGTACCGGATTATTATTGAGCTTAACTATTTACGTATTATTTTAACACAATCTATTACATTCCTTTGAAATATATTTTAATAAAGTTTATTACATTAATATTTATTAAATTGCAAAGAAAACTATTGAATTTTTGTGTCAACAAAATAGATTAACTTTCAATATTTCTACTAATTTTCCTTTATTTTTAAAATTTTACATGTAAAAAGAATTTTTTTGCAATGTAACTGAAGTTCGATTGGTATTCGTAGTAGACTTCACAGGCGATAATGTGCTTCTGAAGATACAGTAATGTGCCACCCTTGTAACCTAACCTACCCCATTAGTTAAACGAAAAAGTACTATCCGAAAATTACAGGATACGTTCTTAACCCGTTTTTAAAGTACACTTCTATGTTTATCTACTCGATAGATAAAAAAAAGTTCGACAAAGTTGTTTAAAGAAAAGATATTCATTGTCTATTGCATCATTCTGCATATTTATAGCGATATAAAGTGCAGTTCACGTTTAAGACACCAATGCAAAATTATGGTTTTGTAATTGTCAGATACGGTACAGAATAGACGCACTAAAAACGATAATGCTATTGAATATTTACAAAAGAAATTCTTTTATTTTTATACTTTTATTAATGTATATTTCACTTCATAATTGATGAAATACTTAGTTGGCAATGGTAACTTCAACCTCTACTCCAGGTTCAATGTTGATGGAGGTGATCTTCTTGACAATCTCAGAAGGAGAATGCAAATCGATGATACGCTTGTGAATTCTCATCTGTAAAATAATAGGGAAAATTACGATTTAGATAACTCTCATTCATTGTTATTAAACGCATATTTTATTGGTATATTGTAGAACTCTAGGAGCCATAAGAAAGTAGTATCATATTCTTTCATAGGGACTATGAGAGGTCTTTTAATCTATGCAAACTGTATAGATACTGGCTGGAGATACAAATCGATAAGATTAAACACATAAAGCCGATATCAAATTTGCAAAGATGTCTACAATACTAATTACAAATTCGGGAAAATTACCTGGAAACGATCCCAAGTTTTAGAACCTTCACCACAAGGAGTTTTACGGGTTGTGATGCGCAAAACTTTGGTTGGCATGCGTACTGGACCCTGTAAATAAAATAGTTTAATTAGTTTATTCAAATTAAAAATTATACCAGTTATAGGAAATGCGATTAACACTGTAACTTAAACTATAAAATTTTCTTAACTCGAATATTTGAATTACGAATAATGTCCAGTTTAAGTGTTTTAATCTTGCATTTATTGCGACTAGGTCAAGTTTTATAAAGCAACAAAACCTCCAGGTAAATGCATCGCACTTCTTTTCATATTGTACATTATATACATACCTTGACGCGCAAGTTCTGGTTCTTAGCACCATTAATCAAATCACGGCAGACATTTTCCAAAGAACGTACGTTTCTTGAAGTCAAAGTGATACGGATGCGATGAACAGATGAGGAATCGGCACCTTGGGGTTTCTCAATGTCTTTAGGAGCAGCAGCCTGTAAAAATTGAGCAAAATATAAAGTGAGGTTAGAATTTGTTTTCACATGACACGTGTATCTAACAATTTTGTATTTAGAGAAAATAATATTTTCTGTATTTCTTACTGCATATTAAAGCTACGTTATTTCTAAATTCTGCAAACAATTACCATTTTATTGTAGAAATCCGGTCGAGGTATTCAAATCTCTTTGTATTGAGCAGCGCTGAACCAGAGTTCTAGCCAGTAAAAAAAGAAATGGACGAGATTACGGAAAAACATCATCAAGGAAAGAAATCCAAGTCGATTTTATTCAAATTCAACGCCGTTTGTTTTTAGGCTAAGTGGCGTAAATTTAACTGACTGCATCCGCACATACCTGTACATGTGCAAAAAATTAAATAACAAGATATATAATTAGTATTATATTAATATAATTAGTAATAATATATTTTTTGACTCAATACAATCACGAATTGTCTTTAAAGCATGTTTCGAATGTTTCGAAAATAAATTTTTGTCACTTTGCAACAATTAAGACAGTTGCTCAAATAGGGTTACCCATACTCGCATTTATAAAAATTATGTGGATTGCGGTAATTTTACTTTTTAGAAATTTTTCTTTAAATATACATTGAGGGCCAAAGGAAAGGAAACATCACATTATTTTAAAAAAATTTATATGTTATTAATAATTGTAGTAATATATAGAAAAACAACATTACAAATTTCAATGAAATTAATTTTACTCTAAATTACAAAATATTTCTTCTGTTAATACACTTCAAACGTTTTTCAAATAATGTGAGGTGTTTACTTCCATCTTATGCTCACTGTATAAAAAAATGTAATTAATGTCATCTTCAAAGTACTGGATCTTAGTATGCAGAGCAATATGTAACACTATAGTGTTAGGGATTATTACGGATTAATGCTAGTGAAGATGCTGTCAAATTGCTACCAAGAGGGTGTACAGGGAGGGAGGGACAGTATTTTAGTTTAGTACAGATAGAAAAGAATTTCAAAGTCTTATTACGAAGTAAAGGAAAATTTGGTCTTTCTTAAAAGTACTTACTTTTAACGTATACTAATTGTAGTGTATAATAATTATTTCTTTTTTAATACACAAATGGAAATATAATTCTGTCTGCAAGCCTACAAGTGTATATTATTTATTAAAAAATTGTATTCTTAAAATTTATTTAACTTTATTGCATAATCGTCAAATATTTAAGTAATTATAATATATCTTTGTTTCTTAAATGGATTTTATTTAATTATATAAAATTTTAAAAATTATTAAGTAAATTTAAGCTTACACGAAGGAAAAAAACATTTAAAACCATAAAAGCGTCCACTTTAAAAATTAAGACAAGAAAAATAATATATTGAATTTGTAATAAAAAAAAAATAAAAGGTGGGAATTATAATAAAACTTTAAACTAATGTATATTAATTATAGATTCACGGCCTTTGCCAACGCCAACCCATCTAATGGGTACACTGAGCTCTTTTTCTAGGAAGCGTACATAGTTTTGTGCATTTATAGGTAAGTCCTTAAAATCACGAACATTTTCTGTGGAAGTTTTCCAACCGGGTAATACCGCATATTCAACTTCAATGCTCTCCAATTCTGCAATAGTACCAGGAAAATGATCCAATTTTTCGCCATTAGGACGTTTATACCTAAAAACAATATAAAAATGATATAAATATTTGTATTTTAATGACTAATTAAGGACTCTTACGCGACAGCAACTTTGAGTTCTTCTAGGGTATCTAGAACATCAAGTTTTGTAAGGCAAATGCAGGTATAACCATTAACAAGTGAGGTATACTTCAGTAAGGGGATATCCAACCAACCGCAACGACGTTTTCGTTTGGTTACTACACCAAACTCTACACCACGAGTTTGTAATAAGTCACCAATTTCCTAAAAAAGAAAAGAAAGAAATTTGTTAAACTATTAATTCTTTGATTCCCGCATTATTATACATACATTCAGTTGTTCGGCGGGGAAAGGTCCATCACCCACACGGGTTGTATAAGCTTTAACAACTCCAATTACTTCGCCAATAGTTTGTGGCGGCAAGCCAAGACCTGTCAAAACGCCGCCTATACTGCAGTTACTACTTGTTACATAAGGATAAGTGCCAAAATCGATGTCTAACATCGCAGCATTAGCACCTTCGACCAATATGGTTTTGCCTTGACGTAATGCTGTGTGTAGAAAGCAAATTGTATCCTTGACATAAGGACGTAACTTTTCAACATAACCTTTGTAGCGCAATAACTCAGCATCCACATCAACTTTAATCGATGGGAACAAACGCAAATGTGTTGCAACAATTGATTTGAATCTATACAAAAACAAAAGACAACGATATAAAATCAATTAGCCAAGTAAACAAATTTTGTACATACTTTTCACTGAATAGATCGAAATCACCCAAAAGTTCACCTACACGTATGCCATTACGAGTGGCCTTGCTGGAGTAGGCTGGGCCAATGCCTTTCTTGGTGGTACCCAATGATTTGCCACCCTTTTCAGCTTCTTGCATTCCATCAACGGCTTGATGAAAATCAAATACTAAATGGGCACGATCCGATATAATTAAGCGATGTTCAAGTTTTTGTAAGCCTTTTGCTTCATTTTTCGACAATTCTTCAAATAATGAGGGAATATGAATAACAACACCGTTTCCTGAAATTTACAAAAACAAATAAATAATTTTATTTGACATGTTTTGACATTTTTTAAAATAAAACATTTCCAGAAAGGTAAAGGCAAGAGAATTATTTGAAACTTAAATTAATGGTCACCCTATAGATCTCATAATTGTAGAAAAATGTATAATAAACTATGTTTTAAGAGTTCATAATTTGAATTTTTAGAATATAATATAATAATTAAGGCTTATAAGTAATACGTACATATTTATTAGTTGTATTTTATTATAATTAATTAACCTAAAAAGTTTATATTTCAAATGGGCCATATAGTCGCTCCCATAATTTGATATTGTAGGAAAAAAGTTTATATCCAAATGCGCCATATAGTCGCTCCCATAATTTGATATTGTAGGAAAAATTATTTGTCGCTCTTGACATATAAAGATAGAATAATTAATATTTGCGTCATTTTTATCTATCTGTTATGTTAATCCATCCATACACATATAAATTTGTACATACGTATTCATATATACATATGTACATATGTAGATTCTAAACAAATATTGTAAATTAATTTTCTATGAAATAATATGCAACAAACAACGCTAAATAAGTTTTAACACTTTCAATGAGATCTGTGAAAATTCAAAACACTTTTTATTTGTTATTTTCTTTTAGTCATGTGATTTACGAAATTTTGCATGAGAAAAGAATTATAAACGAATACAATAACAAAAATCATTTTCTTAAAAAGTGAAAAGAGCAAAACATAAAAACAAACATCAAGGAAAATGGGCGAAATATAGTATTTTTTTTCTTTATTTTGAAAATAAGATTTATTTCTATTTAATTTTGTATGTCGTTGAATGTCAAGGGAAGAACAGTGAAAGTCTTTCGTCTATAGTATAATTTTCAATTTTTTGGCAATGAAATCTACAATTTTTTAAATGTTAGTATCTATCTTTGTCCTATAACTTCAGATTTACCGCAAAAAAAGTTGCAGGTTATATTCTTGAAACACTTTTATTTAATATGCTGTTTAATATAGTCAATACACAACAATAGAGCAAGTAGAATGGATAAAATTAAGTGAACTTTTGACGAATAATTGCTCTGTTAAAATATTACTTTAAAATTTTTAAACTGAAATTTTGAACTTTGGTTTTAATTAAAAACACTTTTGGTCGACAGATTTAAAAATGATTTACCATATGCTATCAATTTATTTGCAAATAACTACAGTTCTAAGTTTAATATACATATAAAGATGTAATAGACGTCAGCAACAATAAACAATACACACTTTTCACCTCCTGTATATAGTTTTGTAGATTATAAATAAAGTCCTTTGCGTTAAAGACTATTATAAACAAAACCATTTCGTTGTGAAGAGTTGATAGCCGGTTAATTAATATGAAAACAAAATATTTTCATTATTTTCGAGTTTATCCTACCAGTTTAGTAATAAATTAAGAAAGCATGTCATGATTGTTATAATTTTTATTACCTGTTACGATCTAAATTGCTGTAGTTTTGAACAATAAGAGTTTGTACACGCGTATATACTTATAAGCGTAGCACTTGTGTTTATATACTATATAACTGGTTGATTATCTATGAAATTAGTCTTGTGACAATTTGTGCTGACAAATTGGTGACAGTAGTGCAATCCACAATATAATAATCATAAAAAATAATAATTTGTATATGAATGAAAAGGAAAAATTAAAATAAAACAAATTGATTTAATAAAACTTTTGTATCGCAGTAAAACTTTTTATGTTCGATTTAATTAAAAGATAAAATGGAAAGGAACTATTATTAAAGGTAACTATAAAATATAATTAATTTAAATTCGGGCACTAGTCAACCTCGGTATGTAAGAATAGATAAAAACAAAAAAATTTAGTTTGAGTGTGTTTTCCAAGAAGTTTCTGTTATTTTTATATGAAAGAGATTCTAATCTAAAAGCAATACGTTAATAAAGCCTCAATGTAAAAGTGGTTTATAAAAAATTTCAGTAACTTACCGATAACTGAAATGCATTTCTCATTGACAATGCCGCTAGGTAATAGATGGAAATCGAATTCAGTACCATTAGCTACAACAGTATGTCCAGCATTATTGCCTCCCTATAAAGATAATTTAATTAGTTTTTTTTAATTTTAGTATTTATTTTTAGAATATGTATTAATTTATATACGTTAATAATTTCAAATTATTTATTAAAGAATAACATTTTATATCGTACCTATGTTTTTGGCACAAATTCAAAATATATCTTGGAATATATAAGTTATGTACTACAACTCACTTCTTCTAGTCCATTATTCGATTCTTTAAATTCTTATGTACACATACAACATATTTATACATCAGTTAATTATTCTGGATTATATTCTTATAAGCATAAACATGTGTACATATATTTATTATAAATTAAATAGGTTGAATTTGAGAATATATATATTTTTTTCGGAATTAAATATATAAAAACAGTTCTAAACTTCCACTTAAAAATATATCA
Source organism: Sarcophaga bullata (assembly GCA_005959815.1). Classification (NCBI taxonomy): domain Eukaryota; kingdom Metazoa; phylum Arthropoda; class Insecta; order Diptera; family Sarcophagidae; genus Sarcophaga; species Sarcophaga bullata. Next base: position 138,608 of record QOCX01000122.1, read on the forward strand.
TAAATGTTGTTGAGATTAGATAAAGAATTAGAATTACAAATGACTAATTCTACAATTTAAAATTGCATAATACCTAATATGTTTCGCAATATTATAATTGTTGTTTATGAAATATTTACTGTGAAATAGGGACTAACAATAATGAAGATGATTTGCAAAAAAAAAATATATATATATATAGCTGTATATACATATGTATATATTTTGTTAATCTGAATAATAATAATAATAATAATTTGTATTAACGGAGATATTTATTTATTTTTCTTTTGCAATTATGCTATATACTTAGTTCAATTACATTTTCAAAATATAACAATATTGTACATATAATGTAATAAACGTTATACATATATGTATATACTAAACTAACTGTACTTCTTTCCAAACATATTCAATAAAATTTTGTTTGTTGCTGTTTTCAAGGTTAACCTAAAAGGTAGAACGTACATTAAAACAGTTTACCGCTATAAAACATTATTTATATAGTTTAAGAACGTCCTGATTTGAGGCATAAAAGTCAATAAGATTACGATTCTGTAGAAAAAAATATTAGCGTTTAACAGGGAGATTGGCATAATTGGTACCAAATTTTTAATTCTGTCAATAATTTATTTTAGCTTCCCTTTAATTGTAAAATATAGCAAAGGAATACTGTCTCCTATATGGACAAATTACTGGAAAAAGATACATACTAGACACGACCTTGGAATGCAAGGAATTCACTTTAAAATTATTAGCTAACGAAATTGTTCGAATTTATTAAAAAGAGAATAAATACTGAAATAAAAGTTGAATTGTAATAAATATTTTATTTTCATATGAGAAAAAAAGGATTAATAATTATCAAAAAATTATATGACTGTGATTTGTTAAGTTTTAAGATCAAATTAATGTTGATTACCAAGAATTAATTTCATTCCATAAATCGTTATTAAATCTTATATTAGAAAACCAAATCAAAATGCAGTCAACAAAATACCGGAAGTTGTAACAGTTTAATACGTTTTTATAAAATTTATAATAGAAACCAGATAAAGCTAATCATTCTTGTTCTATATGTAGTACGAACAGTATTTAGTATTTGTATATTCACATATACAATAGGAATTTTTTCCATCTTCCAATGGAAAAATCCTAATGGATGAAAATTGTTTTTTGTCAGTTATTATAAAAATGTATGTATTATATTCATATGTTTGGGGATATAAAGATAAGATCTAATAAGACGACTTGGGTAGAAAAACGTGACCAATACACAACCACAACAATAGGAAACAATGAGTGGCGAATGTGACAAACGGCAACAACGAAAACGAAACAAAAACAAATCAAAAATAATACCCAAATATGAACTGAGTATCGTTAGAACAATTGTTATGTAAACCAGAAAGAGGAAAAACAATAAAAAAGGAACAAATACTAAAACAGATAAGAAAGCAAAATGTACAAACAATTTATATGTTAGAAAAAAAAAACGAAAAAAAAACAAATTGAAAAAGCTGATGCAATCATAGATTACGCATCTTTTTCCGTCTGTTCGGGCCACCACAAGTATTAGACGCTTTATAGACAATATCACATACAAAGTGAACGAAAAATCAAAACATTGGACCAGAAAAGACGTTTTCATTTTCAAACGTCCTTGACCATATATCACAACCGAAATAATTATGTATACACATAGACCCTATCCTGCTATGTCCACAAGAGTAGATGACTATAGGGATTTTTTATAAGTATACACAAGAGTTTACGCCCATTATTATTTAACCGCAATATTTTTAATAATTTATAAATACACTCACCTGACATCTGCAAACAATGTCGACATCAGAGGCCAACATATCGACCACTTTGCCTTTACCCTCATCGCCCCATTGGGCTCCTAATACAACATCGACTTTTGATTTGTACATATTCAAACGCCCCTGGTGTAATTGCTCGTAGTTACTCCCATTTACTACGCTGTTAACAGCTGTGCTTTCCATTTTACTTTAAGAAGTCTTTTCACTTGTTGGAGTTAAAAGTTTTAATATAATTTAATTCACACAATTTATTGGTTAGATATTTTTTTATAAAACGAAATGCGCGTTATTTTGTTGGCAAATCCCGAGTGCCAGCAACACAGAAGAACCGTCTCCACTCGCCACAAGTAAAACTTGTAAAGAAATTCAGTCTACCAAATGAACAACAGGAAAGCACATTTTCAATTTTTTTCCGTTGTATTCGTTCGAATAAATTGCGATAGAAACTTTAACATAAAAGAAAAGCCACGATAAATGTCAGAACAGTTAATAAATAATAATAAATACTGCACGTGCGCGATCAGAATCGAAATTTAGGATATTTGTTGGCAAAAGATGACAGGGTAACGCGTGGTTTCTATAATAAATACAAAAATTTCTTCCAAATTATTTCAAACATTAAATTTTACAGAGCCTTGTAAATTATAACTGCAGTTTGCTTCTCTCCATATACGTCATTGTCCATTATTATATAAAAATTGTCAATTTTATTTTAAAAATTCTGCCGCCAAATTTGTTGTTGTTTGTATTGATTATAATTAAAATAAAATAACAATTGTGAGAATTTTTTTTCTTACTTAAGCCACCCTGTTGACTAAAAACAGAGGTGTTGCATCTAAGTTGTGTGTTTCTTCTCAGCTGACTTTTGTTTTGATTAAATATGGTTGGATTATTTCAAGGCGAATTGAATTCGCCTTGGATTATTTCCTCTTTAAAAGTAAACACAATTTGGTGTCTTTCGTTAGTTTTTTTTATATTCATCTTATTAAAATGTCTGCAGAGAATTGCCAAATGTAAGATCAGGAATCAATTCTAACATTAATTTCTAATTAACACATTTAATAAATTTTCTGTTTCAGATGTTGTCAGGAAGTGTTTAAATACACATGCCCTCGTTGTAATATCGTCTACTGTTCTGTATCCTGTTACAAATCGCAAAAACATTTAACGTGTTCAGAGGAGTTCTTTAAGCAGTGCATCCAAGATGAATTGGCTGTGACTGCTGAAAGTGAATTAAACAGTAATGAGGACATGAAGAAAATATATAATATATTGAAAAGAATACGCGAGGCGGATTCTGGTTTTGATACTGATAGTTTCTTAAAAGATGGTTTGGACTCGGATGATGACGAAGAAAATGCTGAAGATCAAAGTTTTAATGAAAATGATAAAGAGCCCGAAAATGACTGCGACGACGAAGACATTTCTGAAAGATTAAAGGATATTGATATTAATGATGCTGATGAAGTATGGGAAAGATTGACATTGGCCGAAAAAGAAGAATTTAAAAGGTTGGTATCATCTGGTGAAATTGCTAAATTACTGCCTAACTACAGACCGTGGTGGTTAAAAACTAAAGATTCAAAAATTGTGGAAATTACAAACTCTAATGATGAAAAGCAAGATGATAATGAACCGCCTCATATTATTGCAAATATAGCAACATTTTCGAGTATATGTAGAAAAGAACCAGCACCATGTCTACACTATAATCTTTGGAATATTTTAGCAGCCTATTCTTGTACTGTACGTTATTTTAACGGAGAACACTTCACAAATCCTAATGAGGCTACTGCTTACCTAGTAAATTTAAGTTCAACACTTAAATATGGCACCAATTTTGAAGACGCCGATGATGCTGTTACTTCGGTTGAAATGGAAGCTCTTACGACGGGTAATGGAGTTACCCAAATAATGCCGACAATCGGTACTCCAAAATCACTACTAGTTGAAGATCGTTCTCAGCTTCAGACAGACGCTCGGCAGTTAATGTCTAATGTTCGTAATAAACTTTCAGCTTTAAGTGATATCTTACGTTTATTTCACCTTACAAATAATATATTAAAAGCTCCTAAAAAAGACGAAGCGGAATTTCAGAAACTGTTTGCAATTAGTAGTGGCATGGAAGAACTCACACGTTCTAAGCTAAAAATGTTAATTAAAAAATTACAATTTTATTTATCATTTGTTAATATAGATCTTGAAAATGGTTTAAAATAAAAAGGAAAATAAGCAAATACATTTTCTTTTAATTTTAATTTTTTTTTGAATTTATAGTTTTTAAAAGAAACTAACCTGATTTGTTTCTAAGAGTATAGTGTAAACGTACAGCTATATTCAGTGTAACAAATTCATTTCTTTAGAATTGAAAACGGAAAAAATCATTTACGATGAGCATCTACGTTTTTTTTGTTAAATAGGTTAATATTTAAAAACATGTCTTAAGAAAGTACTTCAAAAGCTACATTCAGTATTATCGATTAAGGGCTGAGCAATTTAAAGACGTTCATTAATTTTAATTAGAAATACTACAAATATTTATTCACACGAAGATGTGCCATATTAAGACACATACTGTATCACATATTTTAAGCATAAGGGCCCTTTTATCCGTTTAAGGAACTAGACATGCTTTTTTCTTTAATTAGGAAGTAATTAACAAGTTATTATCGTAAATATGGAACTTAAAATATTGGTATAGCAAACAAAAATGTGTGGTGTATGAATTGAATTTAGTTAGGGTAGTATATTGTAAAATCACATTACTTTCTAAATTATTTTGAATTTAAAAAGTAACTCTCATTCTTAAATACTCTTCGCATAGGAAATTATAAAAGATTCCGAAATACGATATTAATCAAATTTTATGGTATTTAACTGAATAAACATAAATTATCATTGTTATTGCGATACTAAAAAAATTCAATGCATAAATAACAATATTTTATTCCGAAGAGAATAAATAATAGCTGACTCTAAGTTTGTCGCAAAAAAAGAGAACTGCACACATAAAAGGCAACAATTAAACCTTTTTTATGATAAGAATTCTATGGATACTAAAAGCGATTCATAAGTACCATTCGGCACTACTATACAAATAAAATTCTATTTCTTTGTATTTCAGTTACAAATCAAAAACGTTTGAATCAAGACGCGAACGATCGTTCATTTCTAAATTGATGTTTAAATTAATAATAAAAAATATGTATATATATAAACAAATGCATTCACAATAATAGTTAATATTTCCTAATGAAACCTTGGCTTAAATTTATTTAATTTTTAAGTTGTATTATAAAAAATAAAAAAAATTATAGAAATGAATGAAGTTAAATATAAACCACTGAAAAATAATGACGATGATGATGATTATAACACGTTACACGATCATCACTGCAATAATAATAATAATAATCAGATCCTGACTTATAATACAATACGATATAACCAAGATGGTAAAATATATTGGTTATTAAAAATATTGTTTTTATGCTTTATAATTATTAAAATAATTTATATAATAAATAATTACGATACAATATTAAATTGGCTAACGAAACATAATGAAACTGGCATAGTGGAGGAATTTAGTGGAAATTTTACAACACTGTACGAACGGGACACAACTGTATCTGTGAACGAAGATGATACTCAGGTTATCTTTGAAAATAAGGAAATTGATCAATCAACAACAATTAATGCTAATGAATACTATGAAAATACAACGAAAAAATTGTTTTACACCATTGATGAGAAAGACGAAATAACGAAGGACGCGGAATTTTTTACTACTAATTATTATGATAATGTTGATTTAACAACAACCATAAAATTAGCAATGAATACAAAACAAACTACAAAAGCAATAGCATTAGAAACAACGACAACAACAACAACACCAGCAACAACAAGAAATTATTTAAGTAACAATAAGACAACAATAGAATATTTAAATCAAACAATTATTAACACAACTTTAAAGCCAATGATTGCAAAAAATACTACTGACCTAAAGTTTAAAAATCTTACGACGATATCATCGTCACTTGACCTCAAAATTGTGACAAAAAACAAACAGAAATATTTCATCAATACTAGTCATTGTCATATACCATATGTGGATCCATTTACAACTGAAATAAAAAAAATGTTTAAGCCTCAATATAAAACGGGTTGCACTACGGATCGAGCGATCATAAGTGTTACATTTAATGACGTCATTTCACAATATGTTCTACATATTAATTATACTGTGGCTGCAATTTTAAGAAATGTAAAAAATCCTCCCATAGAGGAGGATGTATTGTGTTGTTATCAGGAAATAATACGTAGCGGAAGTGGTCCAAATGTTGATAGTTGTTTTAAGTAAGTTTTTATTTTGTTTTGATTTTTTCTATTAAAAATAAACTAACTAATGAAATATATACATTTTTAAATTAAATAATTTCGCTTGCTTTTGCAAAAAAATTATTTTATACACGCAATATAATTAAAAACTATTAAAAAAGTGTCTGTTTGTTAGTGTGTGAATTGAAATAATTAACAATTAAAATAATAGTCATACATTGTATACATACATATTTAAATGAAAAGGTGGAATAGCTAAGGATAAGTACAATGGGAAGTAAAGGGGTATTAAACATGCTTCTTAAAATCACCGTCTCTTTGAATAGTTGCAAATGCACAAAAACTTTTCTGATCGTAGATGAGCTCCATTTGGCCGCATCGTAGCACGTGGAGTTAGATGTCTGTCTGTCATTACGAAGTACAGTGCCAGTTCGATTACCACAACTTGAAAAAAATTTTAGTCTGTTGCATTACCGAAAAATTGTAATAATCGCACATTGTTTTTAAATAGTTTAATTGAAAACACTTGGAAACAATAGAATAATAAAACTTTAACTGTAAAAATGCGCTTTCATGTTTCAACATAGGCGTAGTACGTAAGTTTCTTAAAATATAATGAAAATACCCTTCGAAGTAAAGACCTCTGTAAGAAACTGTAAAAAATTGGACTGTTGCGAAAATCGGCGTTGAAAAAATCTGAGTTTACGATAATCGAGCTTGCACTATATGTTATTGATAAGGCTTCAAACAGTAGAAACTTTAAACTTTTATGGTATCTTGATTTGTTTACAAAACATAAAATATTAAAAGAATACCAAAATATTAATCAAACCAGTATCTTATCCACACTTACAAAAAGAGGATTTGTAAAAATCATTCTTTATCATATCAAAAAGCGAGCATATCGAACAAAATTTATTTTGAAGTTTACCGTGCTCGTACTACGCACTGATGAATTAATAAATTATTCAGAGTATTGATGTTCAATTTCCTACAAAATTTAATTTTAGAATTAGCAACATTTTGTTGTATATTCTTTTGTCTTTTTGTGGAATTTTTTTTTTAAATTTTAAATGTTGTACAGAAATAACATGAATTATTTTATTTTAAAGAAAAGAAAAAAAACAATTTATAAACAGGCCAGACAGCAGATAAGGATTATAACAAAGGAAATTATTTTCGAAAGCATTTCTATGATAAATTTTATTTCTTTTTTATTATATTCTTTATTATTTTATTTTAAATTTCAGGTTATTGCCATGTACTAATTTTCATCAAAATTTCACTGTGCCCTTGCATATAAACGGTATAAAAGTGCAATGTAAAGCGAAACATTTAAAAAAAACTCTGCAGGAGGATGCATTTTCTTTTATACAAGTCAATAAAACGTCTATACAAGATGATAATTTTCACAGGGAAACAGTTAATGAAGATCGCAAACCAAGTGTATTAATGATCGGTATTGATAGTGTATCACGAATTAATTTTCGTCGTAACATGCCACAAATGCTCAAATATTTAACAGATCATGAGTGGTATGAACTTCGAGGCTATAATAAGGTGAGATATTTGATGAAATTGAATGCAATCGTCATGTATAAAAATATGTATGTATGAATTTGATGGGACTTAAATAAGCATGTCTTACGGAAATGTCCGTAGTCTCTTAATATCATATATATCATATATCAGGAAGTAATAATAAACTTGATTAATTTTTATACTTTAAGAGAGTGCAATAAGCAAATTTATCATAGGAATACTATGCTATATGGAAGGTGGCTCTTCCAATATACAGCTCCTTACTTAGCTTAATTGGTCGTTATCACCCCTCAGTCTGGATTATGACCTAGCTTCTCAAACCATTATGACTTTAAACTATATGTCCCACCACTCCAACAAATATTAAAACTAACACACACAACATGAGTGGTGTGAGAAGATAGGTCGGAATCAGTACTAAGGAATTGTAATTAATTAAGTAAATAAGTAATTGCATATCATGAACATACCAAATTCAATGTAAATAATTGTTTTCCGTTTCGAGTTTGTTATCAATGTACACTTATTGATAAGTACCGGATATTTTAATTGTTATTATAAATTCTACTGGGAACTGAATTGTAAAAATATTAAGAAAAGATATAAAATGAGTTTCTTTATAATTTGCAATAAAAACAGTTTTTAAGAACAGTTCGTTATAAATTTAAAAGTAAAATTAAGCATCTGAAGCTTTAATTTTGGTGCTTGGCTATAACAAAGGTAACATAAAGATATCATTTCATAAATTATTTTTATTAGCTAATGCACTGAAACTCTTGTTATTTAATTAAATTTTATATAATACAATATAAAACAAATGTGAGAATGCTATAAAAGTTCTACCAAAAATTTCATTATTGCAAAACAAATTTTGGGTATCTTTACCATTTTACTCAGGAGCGGCAATATTATATTATAAGTATTTTCACCAATTGCAATTATTGTAATACAAATCAATCGAAACTGTTCTGTATTGCGAAAGGTCCCTGATATTAAATTTTATTTTGTGTTATTATCATAAATTTATAATTTTTTGGAAAAATGAGTAAACATTGATATTGAAAATACCTATGTATATATACATATATCTGTGTACGTACGTAATTTAATGATTTAAAAGTTGAAACATGTGGACAATCTTCTTTCCCACCAGCTAAAACTGCTTACTTTCGAGTAGACCTTTTTTATATAAATTGATTTTTTGTTAATAACTAATATCACATTTGAAGAATGTTGCTGATAATGCGATTGCTATTTTGGTTTTAAAAGTTTTATGTTTCATTGTTAACATTTCCAAGATATTATTTAAATTTTTTTCAATGGCCAAT
>QOCX01000122.1:147652-236318 GCA_005959815.1 Sarcophaga bullata
TAATCAAATTTTATGTAATATAATTAAAAAAAAAATAAATTATAAATAAATAAGTTACAATAAAGTTTAACCAAAAAATTCGATTATGACAAAATAATTTTGTGAACAAAAAAATAATTTTAATATGTGTAGTAAAGGAAAAGTAACGATATTTTGCAAACTGTTATTCAGTTAAACATGTCTTTTATATAATTTCTGTTTAAATTCGAACTCTTCTGTTTTGGGATTTATTAGAAAAGATAATTAGGAACTATACCATGTTAAGGCTAAAATGAAATAGTACAACCCAGAATATTCTTAAAAAGTAGTTCATAATATGAAAATTTACTTCATAAAATGCCACAACAAATGGCAAAGGATTCAAAACCAAATATCCATTCTATCAGCTTTAAAAAATTGTAGAGAATAAAATTAATGAAGTTTTATGTTGCATTACCTGATTGGTAACATTGTATTAAAAATTGATCACAATTCTAAATTAATAATGATTAAATGAACTGGAGCTAACATTTTTGATTAAAAACTTCTAAGCTTTTCATGTTAAAATATTTGAAAATCTAATAGTATTTGGCGTCTTGAGTCCAAGTATTTACTTCATGATACTCTTGAACGTACTTAATACTTGTATTTAAGTTATAAAATCAGAACTCTATTATAAAATATGTATGTATTGCATATATTATCAGGAAAACTGATAACTGGTTTGAATCTGAAATTAATTAGAAATTTCGATCAAATAGACTGCACGTTCTTATGCAAAAGATACCACCGAAAATAATACATCTTAAGCTAATGATCACAGTTTCATAGCTTTTATTATTGGATACAATACATGGTAAGATTTTTATTATACTGTAAAGTTGTGACTGTAAGGCCTTGATATATCGAAGGACTAAGTTTTTGATAAATTGCAATTTCAATTGTAATAATAATAATACTAATTATGTATTCTATAATATCACTCACTTAATAAATTGTTTTTATTTCTTTTCAGGTAGGTGACAATACGTTACCAAATTTAATGCCACTATTATCGGGTTACACTCGTACCACAGTTTATGACAAATGTAAACCTAATAAAGTTGGTGGTTTTGATAATTGCAATTTTATATGGACAAAATTCAAGAAAAATGGATACTATACGGCCTATGCTGAAGATACGACAACGATATCAACATTTAATTATCATTTGAAAGGTTTCAAGCAACCTCCTACAGATTACTATTTCCGTCCCTTTGGTTTGGCGATTGAAAAATCTCTGAAGACAAAAAGAAAAGCTGGTTTAAATTATTGCCTTGGCCGGCGGCAATTTGGAGAATATGTATATGATTATGCCACAGATTTTATCGAACGTTTTCAAAATCTAACAACATTCGGCTTCTTTTGGACAAACTCATTCAGTCATAATTCATATGATATCGCTGCTACAATGGATAGTACTATAGTAAATTATTTTAAGAACTGGGAGAAAATGGGTACATTTGAAAAATCTGTGGTAATATTCTTTAGCGATCATGGTGTTAGGTGGGGTCCATTGTTAAAGTTGTCCGAAGGATTTTTGGAGGAACGTTTACCCATGTTCTTCATATCAGTTCCCAAATGGTTTAAACAGAAGTACCCAAGTTTAGTAAAGAACCTGGAAATCAATCAACATCGTTTGGTTTCATCATTTGATATAAACATGTCACTTCAACATTTATTGAAATTGGCTAAACCCGATTATAGTGTTTACCAAACTTATGACTGCAAAAAATGTCAAACAATATTTGAGGAAATACCTGAAAATCGTACATGCAATGATGCTGCCATACCAGAAACTTGGTGTACGTGCATACCCTTTAAAACTGAATCTGCGAAAAGTAAAACAATTAAGGCGGTAACACAACTGATTTTACAGGAAATGAATCATTATTTCGAATTAAAAAATTTAACATCTTTATGTAGTCCATTAAAATTGAAGGAGATAACAATGGCTAAAAAACGTTATACACGTTATGACACTTCGGCCATAAGCAATTTAACCACTTATGCAATTGATTTTACAACAGATCCCTTAACAAATCCCAAGACACTGTTTAGTGCCACTGTCGATTACGATGAAAAGCATAAAAGGATTCATTTAAATGTCGAGGATATTAGTAGAAAAAGCCTTTATGAGAATACAGCTAAATGTACAGATGACAAACAATTTAAAAAATATTGCATCTGCAAAGACTCTTTAAAATCATGAAAACATTGCTTGTACTGTATAAAAGGGATGATGGACGAATAATTTAACACAACTAATTTTGTCCAGAGTCCATATCTTTGCCACAAAATCAAAGTTATATTATGATAAACATGGTTAGGATTTGCAACAACACAAATAATCATTTCAATGTAACTCAATTTCCCTTTTGTTTGTGAGACTCGAGTCTTATCAAATATCAAGTGTCTTATCGAAATTGATGAACTGTTAACAATGTTGTTGTAAACAAGACCACAGCAAACCAAACACATTTATTTTCTTTCCTAAAAACTACTTAATTGTTAACAGTAGCAATTACTTTCATTTATAATAGAGCTCTCATTATTTCATTAACCACAATCAACCCTACTCTACCCTACCTGAAACAGTTATCGATACACACGCACTAATTTTTATTGTATGGAGAGCGCAAATTAATTTTTTTTCTGATGACAGTTTGATTTATGTATTTCAAATTGCTATCTATAAATACATACATATATTTTTTTTTTGCACATTGCTTTGTAATGAAAAAATTTCTTTAATAAAATAAACAAAATCCTGATATAATTAGTCCAGAATACTAATAACTTTTATCAAGTACTCATTCATTCGAGTACGATATACAGACAGCAACATAATATACATATGTATGTATGAACGTATCTTACGCAATAAATTACGCTGAAACACTTCAAGAACAATTTAATCTGCGCAGTATTTTATCTCGCTTAGTATAGTTACGAGAGAAGTTTTTATTTCTTAACTCCTATACTGCTAGCAGTAATAGTTTTTCTAGAGTTCATGTCGTTATATTTGGTGCCGATAAACATAGACTAAAGCACTACTTCGAAATTGCTATCACTATCATTCATACATATATGTAAATGTAAGCGCCCAGTTTCGTGGGTAATGAGTGCGTAATGATTATCGATGATAAAAATGTATAAAAATTTTTGATAATGTAATGGCAATGCCAAGCAATTTAGGGTTTTTTATAAATGTTATCCAAAACAGACATTAATATCAAACCAATTGGCCTTTTGGATTAAAAAATTAACAATGACTCGGAACACTTGTAAATATAGTGTCAATCGTATGCATAAGGAAAAGTGATTAATCTTAAAGATATTAATCTTAAATCTTAAAGATATTAAACATATTGCATTATCATTTACCTAGAATTTTATATGATTAATGTGTTAATTAATCTTTTTAAAATAAACGAATTAAAAATAAATTTTTATTTATTTAAAATGTTCCAAAATTATACAATTATAAAAATATTGTTTACGAATCACAAAAAAAAAAAAAATACGCGATCACCGATCTATTTATATTTCGAATTTTCTACGAATCGCGATATATAAATAAAGATAATTAATTTATATCAATCATAAAATAAGACAGAAAAAAATAAGGATTTACAATATAAATTTGTTGTTCTCCAGAACTGATAAAAAGCCTATAGCCGGTATAGAGATAAAGAAAAATAACGAATAATTACAGATTTTCTCTTGGTTTGGATTAATGTGCTTAGAAATATTAGAAGAGTTGAAAAAGAATCTTATGGACGATATAGTTTAAAATAACATATCAAATATACACATCTAATTACAATGAATTAAAAAGAATTGCTAAATATCATAAAAATAATTAATTTTATTTGAAAATTGTTTATAATGTAAATATAGAGTAAAATTGGTTGGAATAATTTTTAAGTTTTTTAATTCTGTTTTTTTTGTGTGAGAATTTAGGACGTAATCCTGGTTTAAGGATTATAATGTCCAACAATATATATGTATATATGAATTATCCTTTTTATTTTATAATTATAATATATATTCCGAGTAATTTTAATTGTTTATATAAATAATATTAAAAAAAAACTCATAAGCATCACTGTGACTGACTATTAAACTAACATGGCACAAAAAATAAATATTAAAATTAGAAAAAAATATAATGCAATCTCCCTTGCGTTATAATGCAATCAGTTAAAACTTGTAGTTACGTTAACTTTCTTATATAATTTCAGAACCCATTGAGTATTGCAGAATTAATTTCGTTTTTCGTAAATTAGAATGTAATTAGAGAATCCTTTATTGAATTGATAGGGCGGAGAATTTGATTGAGTGTATGTATACTTTGCTCAAAGTGAACGACAAAATAAAGTTTACATCAATATTGATAATAATTGAATTTCTCCTTCAGTCTTCCAAAATATTATTGATTTGATTAAAGACTATAAAATATATTTAAGTACCACAAGAGTATTTGTTATTGCTATGAATACAAATAAGTAAGAGTAATTAAAATTTTATTTAAAATAATATTTGTGACATGTATATATGTATGTGCGTATATCGATAAAATATGTTTAGTTATAAGTACCTGACATAATTCTAAAGCTGTTTATTGTGATAAGATAAATAAAATTAATATTTTATTGATTTTCCATTGAATAAAATACAAAATCAAATATTAATATCGTTGTTTTGATTTCAAATAATTAAACTCGTAATATCATGTGTTAGAATAAATGAAATTCATTTATTTACAGTAATTAATACTGATTCATTAATGCTTGATTGAAAAGAGCAAATTCTTAAATCTGAAGTTTGAAAATGACGCTCATTTCAATGGCTTTCATACAGTATCGGTTATGCCAGAAGGAATTTTTGGAAAATTAATAAAATAGAGTGCAAATCGATGTTAAATTATAAATTTCAATTTACCGTAGTCTAACAGGTAGTGTGTTTGCTTATTAGACGAAACGCCACGGTGCAAATCCTCGATCACACATCAAAAACGAAATATGAAAATATATTTCTTCACTGATTTCCTCTCAGTAGATTTCTGGCAAAATCTGTGAGAGAAAATAAAATTGCAATGAAAAGTTTCTCAAAAATTTGTCGTTCGGAGTCGAATTTAAACTGTACGTCCCGCCTGTTATGTATAAAACTAATACGCACAACATAAGTGGTGTGAGAAGCTAGGCCGTAATCCTGGCTTAAGGGTTATAATGGCCAATTATGTTATGTGTAATTAAATTGAAATCTATTTTAAAAATGTGCTAATAAAAATTTAATGTATTTGAGACACAGGGTGAGCAAAAGCAAGTGTATTCAAGTACTTTTTTAATTGCTTCATATATTCAAATACATTTGAAGAGTGTTAAATTTTGTATCAATGTTATGTACCAAAAATATTTAACACACGTTTAGTTATTTTTATTAATTTTTTATTTTTATTTGGAAGACATTCACTTCAAGTTTGAAATAAGAATCAAACCACCAATGAAGTACAAATCAAAAACGTGTATGAATGTCCCAAATATTGAATGTTTAAAGTAATGAGGAATGTTCTCATATCGCAAGAATCGAATCTATACTGTATTTATTATATAAAATTCCTTTTTGTTTTTCACATCTTCTGCGAGAAAGGCTGACAGTATAAAATCCAGAATTAGCAATCTAGGTGGTTTACTTTAAGTATAGCACTGTACTTTAAAATGATATGCTTAAAGGAGGCAATACCCCAATTATCAATAGAAAAGGAATTAATCCAAACTACATACGAAAAGTGTGAGATACATACATTGATACAGAAGATATTTTCTAGACAAATGTTGTTGAGTTATATTGTTGTTGACAATTCCTCTCAAGGAATGGACGACATAATTAAGAAAAAAATATTTAAAAAATTTAATTTATAATTGACAACAAAATCATAAAAAAATAATTGTAGTAACTTTTTAATATTTTTAATTTATGAGCCTTTGCCTACGGTTGTTGTACTTTCTATTTATTTTTAAGTGCCGAACATATTTTAAAAATATGAAACTTGAAAAAATTAAACAAACAGCAATAAAAATGGGGAAACTAACATAAGAGGTAAACAATTTATAGTTTTATATGTCATTCTAAAAAGCTAAATCAAAGAAACTTTTAATAACAAACTGCAAAAGGTATATTCCCTAAAATACTCTTAATTTATTATCCTAGTTAATACGTATATTATATATTAAATAAATACATATTAAAAAATTAGAATAAGTAGACTTGGAACTTTCCTACCTTTCAATATGCATTACTTTTTGGAAGATTATGAGTCGAACTAAAAAATGATAAATATAAGTTCAAGGCACTTCTTTCTCCAAAGTCATTGTTTTAAATTAAAAAAAAGCCTTTTCCATTTCAAACTAATTTTTTTGGAATAGATACGTAAAACATTCCTAAGCCTTAGCAATCAATTGCAAAAAAAAAAATAAATATATGCTATACTAGAAGTTCATACAGTCAGTCGGTTCATCATTGTTTAAAATCAATAGATGGAAAACTTTTCGGTCAATTTTCAATAAATTTGTGTTACAAGGTTTTATTGTAAACCTTCCGCTAGTTTCAATGATTTGAAGTTCGTAACTTTTGTAAGTTATTCACCTCGGAGACTCGGCTTTATTGTATATTGATCAGGATTACGGCCCAGTTTCTCACTCCATCTATGTTGTGTGTGATAATTTTATCCCTGAGATGCGGGGCCTACTATTTAACGTCGATTCTGAGGGATAGATTTGAAAATTTTTTCATAGAAATTATTTATTTTGAGTGCATGGGAGTGCTGAGAAAAGATCGCCGAAAAAAAATATTGTTTTTATATTCCTTTTTCGAATTGGGTTTTGAACTTAGGAGCTCTCATATAGTAAATCAGCACACTATCTACTGTACTACGGCGAGCACACACTGTGTGGTAAAGGTAAGTTTTAAATAACTTTAGTGGGCAAATCTTGTAGAAGATTGTACGAGAAAACTAAAACCCCGGTTATCCAAACATCCATGGAACGTGAGTTCGTGTTAAGTATGTGAATAGCAATGTAGATGCATACCAAAATTACATTACGATTTGGTAATCGCTGTCATTGCTTTTCGTATTGTAAGAAACGAAGATACGTTCCGTGGATGTTTGGCTAACTTGGGCTTAAGAACATTTGTTGACCTAGTAGAACTTAAGGTTTATTGACAAAAAAATAAAGTAAAATTATTATTTAAAAACTAAAGATTAACCATTTCAAGCGAAGTGCCAAGTGGTAAATAGTCGTATGACTTCGTAATGCCAATTATTTACCAGATTTAGTTCCCTCGGATTATGTTCTATTTTCTCAAAAAAATATTACTCAGTGGTAAAAGATGTGTAGACGGGAGTTGATTGCTTTTTTAAGAATATACCAAGTTATACAAATTTTAATGGGGTATGACAACTATTGTATATCGATTGGATGAGACTGTGAAGTTGAAAGAATATTATGTTTTTTGGGCTTAAGGCGCCTGTTAAATCTAATTAAGTTCAAATTATGTTGTGATATCTTGTTTTTATTTAAAAATCTGTAAAAGTCAATCAATCAATTCAGAATCGAATGTTTTAAGCAACATCGGTTCTTAATCTCATCTTCCATTATGCTTAGATTGTTCATTTTTAAGCAAACAATATTAGTAATAACGATATTCGGATTATAGAATATATTGTTTATTCCAAAACATTTTAGTATAAAATTCATTTATAATACTAAAGATTGCATAAGTTATTAAACTTCTAGGAACATAGGTTTAACTAATCCAATTAAAAAACGAATATTTCTAACTCAGAACATAGCTCCTCCTATTGAGGAAATATAATATCTTGTTATTTCATATATTCTCCAAAAAAAAAAGATCTATTAAAAATTTAAAATTACAAACATTATTTACAATAATTTTAATAGAATGGGCAAATATTTAACTGTAATCTACACTATCTCTATAACATCGTCTGGTTCCGGGCTAGATGCATTGGACGATAGAGTAGAGTCGTAATTTTCTTCTTTTTCACGTTTTTCACGACGATCACGGGCGCGACGATTCTGAAACCATATTTTAACACGAGTATTTGTTAAGTCAAGAGACTTTGCTAATCTATTTGCATCCTCGGCGCTCAGGTAGTTTGAGTTCTTGTAGGCATTTTCTAATGTGTGCAATTGAGCTGGTGTAAATGGTATGCGTGGCAGGCGTCCAGGAGTACGTTTTGCTGGACCTTGGCGTAGTGATCGGGGTAATTTGGGTGGATGATAACGGGAATATTGTAACCAATCTAATACAGGCATTTCATGCTGATCTTCCGATTGCTGTTGTTTCTGATGCTGTTGTAATTGTTGTATAAATTCCAATTTTTGTTCATGATTATTTAATCCCAACATAAATGGATGAAACTGAGCCACTTGATTATCATGCCTTATTATACCAATTGAGCGATTCGTACCTTCATATTTCTCTCCGGCTCTATTTAAAATATAATCAATGCTAAAATCGGTCATGTTTACACGCAGAGACAGATCTTGTTCCTGTTCGTATGAATGAAATATTTGCACTGTAACAATTTCCTAAATTGTGTGTGATTTTAAAGGATCTTTTAAAAGGCTCATACAAAAACTCCATTTTGTTTTACTTCTCTTTTATACACTTTATACAGTAGAGCATATTGCTTTCTCTTTTTAAATCCTTAGACAAGATACCTTTATGTTGAATTCAATGAAATATTTGTGGCTCACCAATCTCAGCATACATGCGTAACAAGGGGCGTAACTCATGCCACAGGACAATGCTTATTGCGAATGAAGTAAAGTATATATTTAGGTTGGCAGTTCATCAGGTAGTAAATAATTGTTTCGTTGTCTTATCGCCTTTCATTTAGGCAAACCCTTATCAAATTGTATAAAATTAAATTGAAATCCTTGCGGCTTTTTTATGAAACAAAAAAAAAAAGAACCCTCAACTGGCCCAGATACCTTTCTTTTATTGTTATAAGTAGCATATTATATTTTTATTGGATGGGAAAATAACTTAAAAAGTATATTTTGATATGTTTTGATTGTAAAATAATTAAAATAATGATATAGACTCAGAAAAATATGTGAAACATGTCATGTAATCAATATCATCGTTAAATTCAACAAAAAACACAATGGTTATTAACATACGTACTTATTGTACTAAGAAGAAATTTATTTAAAATTTCGTATTCGATGTAGGGATAATCAATCGGTTTTTTAAAAAATTTTTTTGCGCAAACATCGTGAACTTGTATTTATTTTAGATTTTCATGGAATAATTAGAAGTCGCCGCAGTGTAGTAGATAGTGTGTTGGCTTATTAGACGTAAATCCACGGCTCAAACCACAGATCAGACATCAAAACGTAAATATGAAAATATTTCTTCGGCGACTTTCTCTCAGCAGATTTGTGCCAAAAACTCTGAGTTTCTCAAAAATCTGTCATTCGGAGTCGACTTTAAACTGTATTAAATTAATGCACATAACATAGGTGGTGTGAGAAACTAGATCGTAATCCTGACTAAAGGGTTGTAATGGCCAATTATGTATGTTTCATGGAATATTTGAAGACAATACAAGTTTGCTGTATTTCTTGATGAAATCTTCAGTTGTTAAATTCAGTTCAAATCAAATCAAATATAAGTTTGTAGTTCAAGTACTAAGAAATTGCAGTAGTCTAGTTTAGTTAGGTCCTAAGGCTGACTAAGGGGTTGAAGTATGTACATATGTCTACACTATATATATAATTTAGATTAATTTAAGGTACTCTGCGAAATATGTTTTTTATTTATTAAAATGTGTTAAATTTACATGCAAGTAGTATATTATTATGGTTGAAATATGTAAACAAATTTTTGAAACAAACGAAATAATTTAAATCAAATGACTGCGCCTGAGATCAAAGAATTTATGGTATCGTATACATTTGATATGATCAAGTTACCAAAATAAAAAAGGTCAACCACAGCAATACTCAGCATCTATTACAAGATATGAAAAAGGGCAAACAATGGAGGATAATAAGTAATGTAAGCTGATTTAATAATTGCTGTTACTTTGGTCAAAAGAAAAAAGCTGCTATGTATCTTTATGTCTACTTATCATATGTGTGTAGCCTTTACTAAACGTTTTTATATGTTTTTGAAAATGTTCACAAATTGTTTTCAAACGAAAACTATCAAATTACGCACATATTTCCCAATTGAGGTACAAAGAAACAAAATAACAACTTCCGTTTCTTTAGGAGAAAAACAAAAAATGTTTTTTCACCACTCAGGGATTAATGTAATGACCATTGTATTGAACCTATTAGTACTAACAATGTTGTTTCAATATATTGAATAATTTATTTAAATAGAGCGCCTACAGATTACGTGGCCTTTTACATACATACACCTATTTTAAATAAGTTTAAGCCAAATCCTATTTTAAACCCTAATCCAAGAACATGGAGTCCTTCCTTTGTCGGCAACATTGTACGTATAAATAAACAAACGAACATTACAAATGGTTCATCAAATAGGGATAGTTATTCCTGAAACGTAAATATATTGCTATTTTTATTATAAAGATTTTATATAAGTTTTATTTCGAGAGTTTATTAAAATGGTAGACCAAAAAGTCGTAAGACATTGGATAAAGAGAGCGAATACTATCATTCTAGGTTCGAAATTTAAAAAATTAAGAAACTTTATGCCGGTAAATAATCCATCCAGGAAGTCTATCGATCATCAAAGGAAAGCACCCAAAAGCATGGTGGTACTGTCTTCATTGTGACATCTGCTGAGTGCATTACTTTCTGTTGTCCGTCAAATCTTAGCATAATTGAAGCCTAAATTATGGTTATAACGAGAACAAAGCCTGTACCAATGTAAAATTGAATAGAGGATGTACGTATTAGCTGATTATAAAAACGACCTTTAAATCCTTAAAGAGTGTGTACACCTTCTGGAAGAGTGATCAGGAATGACGGTTGTCAATGCTGAAAATATCGAAACAATAAACTGACGTATTTGCAAAAGTTGACAGAATTCTAAAATAAAAAAGAAGTTTAGAACCCGTTTTTGGAGTCACCTTAGTCTAATAGTCTTCAACTCTAATCTATTACAACACAGAGAGCAAAGAAATGTTTACAATGTCTTGATTTGGATTGTAAGGAATGATTTCGATAATGATCGTTCGTCATCACGAACAAAAGATTGAGAGTGCAAATTGAATTCACAGCATTCTTCATCTGAAGTATCGATTGCAAGTTAAATTGTATATTTAACGAGTAAGAAATCTCATAAAAAAGAGGTAGAAGTTTTATATAAATCAGCAAGAAACTTTACTTGTATATAAAAATTTAACAAAAAGTTAGTGAGTCTGATAATCTTGGTAATCCAAGATTCTTTGTATCCACACAAAAATATACATAGGGCGCTTGGGAATCGCCGGATAATTTAACAATTAAAAAGATTGATCATAACTTAATTTGCTCTTTACAGGAACCATGGGAACTTAAATAATTCACGGTTTTATATTATTATATTTCTGATTAACAAACCGAAATGTGTGCTAAGCAAAGTGGGTCACTGCAATCTAATTCTGAAAAAATTATGGTGATGATTTTAATAATTTTATCAAGATAAACTTTAGACTTCATCGCTAACATCAAACTAACGTTATAAAATGCCTTTAGGACGTGTCCAAAGTAATTGGAAAGTACAATTTACAAATTGAAAAGCTTTAATTTCCTGTATAGGCGATAGAAAATTCTACCTTTGTAAATGATCTGAACAGCTAATTTGTCTGGACTTGAGTTGTTGCAGTGTAATCGATAACTTTAAGTTTCCATTACACCACAGAAATAAAATTTAGCCATTGTAGTTATTTCAAGTTTACCTTTTAAGAGTTATACTAACGTACCACAAAAACAACTTGTTTTTAAAACTTTGTTGTTAGAAGTAAAAATTTCCAATCTTTAAGAGACAACACCGAATGTAGAATGGCTTAATGGAGAATTTAGTCAAATCTGTGTTTTTACATACGTATGTATGTAAGGATAATCTTGTCGTATAATCTTTCTGCTCATTGTGAGCGAGATAATTCGTTCGGCTTATGATTTAAACAATAAATGAAGTAATATTTACGTTACTAATCTAGTCCTGTTTAGCAAACAATGATACAATATTTATATATAATGACATACACACGAACAAAATAGTTCACTTTCAAGTACCCTGTGCCAGTTATTTTTAAAAACTTTAATCGTCTTTGCTTGTTTGCTTTGTTAACGTCCTTCCCATTCTTCCTGTTACTAATACTATTGTAATGAAATAAAAATTAGCAAAAGGGCAACTCACAACAAAAGAAACAACGACAAGAAATTACCCAAGGACTGATAATACAATTTGGACGTGTATGTGTGATGGCGACATGGTGATATACTTGTGTAATATGTATAGCATAGAAATCTGTATGTATGTATATATAAATATATGTTTATAGATAAATTATGTGACTAAATTAAACTTGTTAAAAATAATAAAGATATTTGCACGAATTTTAAATTGGACATATTATAACATCAGCTGTTTTAGCTCTCATAATTATCGTTCACTTGGATTATTCGGTTGAATTTTTTTTTGTTGTTTATTGAAAACTTTAAAATATTTCAGCGCTAATTTAGTTATTATCGAATTATTTTATTTATAAGCCATTTAAACGCTCACGTATGTAAATAGCCAGACAAATTTTAACCTATAATTGATAATAAATTATTAATTGGTAATAAAAAAAAGGTTTGAATTCCCAAGGACTATTAATAAAAAAAATTTTAAAGAAAAAAGCAAATCTGCTATTCCCAAAACCATATAAAGATGGCATATTGTGTGTATGTGTTTCAGAAGGACCTTATTTTTTTACTAACCATAACACTGTGATTATTTTTAAAAATCAATTTGTCAATTACGGTCTTCTTGCAATTAGAAGAATATTTATTTCAATTAAAATAATGGAGTAAAATGCATTTGATAAAGAAAATCGCAAAATTTTGTTTCATCAAATATTAATTCATTCATACATACATATGTATGTACGTACACAATTGGTCATTACAACCCTTCAGTCAGGAGTACAACTTAACTTCCCAAACCACTTATGTTGTGTGTGTTAATTTTATACGTGAGTGGTGGCACCTACATTTTAAAGTCGACTTCGAACGACGAATTTTTTTAAGAATTTTTTCATTGTCAATTTTATTTTGTCCTCAGAGTTTTTGTCAGAAATCTATAGAGAAGTCGTCGAAGAAATATTCTTTCATATGTTGGAGATGTCTGACCTGGGGGTTTGAACCGAGGTCTCACTTATAATATGCCAACACACTACCTATTAAACTACGGTGACAAATATTAATCCAGTTACTTGAAATACCATCAATCACCATCAGTTTTATGTTGTTTATAGGCCAGTATTATATTTAAATCAAATTTTATAGTAAATAAAGCAAACTTTTTGGCGTATGTATTTTGGCTTCATAAATGAGAACTCGAGGGTTCAACCCTCAGCCCTAACATCTGGGAAAAAAATATTAAAAGTATTTCAATAGGATCTCCTCTTGCAACAGACTTCTCACAAAAGCTTTGAAGGTTAATTATTTGCACTGAAAAAGTTTCACAAATCTGCCATTCAGATTCAAATTAAATTAGGCTTACATATGAGTCGGACTTAAAAAAATTCGGTTTGTTCCCTTTTTACGGCATTCGTCTTTCGATAATGAATTCAACGTTCGAATTTATTATAATGTCTCAACAGACACTGTCCTCTTCAGGCCCAAATATTTCTTACTCAAAAGGGGATTATTATAATCAAACAGTTTTTTAAGGGCCTTGAAGGGACTTTATACGACATCCTTCCTGGTCTAAAAAATAATTCATTACCCATTCAGAAGTACTTAAATGTAAACATGACCATATGAGTATTTTTTCATGTAGACAAGAAGACTTAAATGGGGCGTTAGATAGAAGGTAGGGTGAAGACAGTATTTGGACTGAGTTATTACCCTTGTTAATAAGGCAATAGACAAGATATTATAGGAATACCCTATAACGTGGTCAAAGTATGTCTCTTCATGACGATAACAATAATAAGGAAACCAAGTTCCTCAGATCACAGCGAACGTTAAATTGTTGTGTTTGGATATTGGAATTCTCAGCTCAAAAAGGAAGATTTTACGTCATGCTTCCTTAAGCCGAGGTAATTAAACTATGAAAAATACGGTTACGATTCTTTCAGATTCTTACTGGTGAAAAAATACTCTAAACTTTGACTCAAGTTTGGACACTAGATTACGCACACACTGAGAATAATCTGTTTGTTGATAAAACCGTGCACCACATTCGATATTGCCTATTAAATTTGCTAAAAGTAGTAATAATGTAAAGAAAAAGAAAATTCAATTCCAATCCAGTACCAAGTAACTATATTTTTCTAACTGTTTTTTTTAACGGATATCATTTTATCGCATTTAATTACTTAATAATGGTATATTTAACAGCCTGGCATTGTAACTTTATTTTATTTAAATCAATTAAATAAAAAACAAATTATTTCATACCAAAGATTGATTTTGTATTACAAACGATATCTATTACATCTCAGATTTTTCAAGATTTTTTTAAAAACGCAAATTATCTTCAAATATAAAAAAATTAAGTGTTCATATATGCACGAGTATGCATACATGCATACCTAACTTAGAAGTCTTAGCACTTTGTTTACTTAGGAGATATTATGTTCCATAGATTCGTTTTGGCCATGATAAAAAATAAAACTATAATTATGAACTTCGCTTTCATAACTTTTTTAGTTGGTGCTCTCGATTGACATCAAATGCGATTTGCTTTATAATGTGCATCATTTCATCATAAGGTGGTTTATGCACTAATATTTCGGCATCTAAGCCAGTGTATTTTTCGGCTAAACGCTCTAACCAACCGTAAGTTTGATTTTCCGTTATTGGCGCATGATAATAATCACGCCTGTCAAATCTTAAACGTTTTTCAATTTCATTTGCAAAATAAGGATAATTTTTCAAATTATCAGTTAAGATTTCAACATTATCGTGTCGGGCATAAAATTTCTCTGTTAAAGCTTTAAATGCATAATTTGGACGAAACGAACGTTCCTTAAGTTTGCTTTTACGGCAGCAGGGCATTTTTAATTTTTTTTTTTTATAAATTTTATAAATTTTCTTAAATTTTGTTAATTTTCTAAATTTTCTAAATTTACTTGAATTTTGTTAATTTTCTGAAATAATATAATTTGACAATTTTTTATTAAATTTTTAACAAATTTGTCATTTTAAGCAGACTTAACGCCTCCTAAAATATAAATAAATATAAAATAGAATCTTTAAAAAGCAAGTTTTTAGACAAAAATAATTTAAATAAAAATTTTTACAATTTTTGAAATCGATTTTTATTAAATTAATTTTGTTTAAATATATAATAATGCCATTTGGACTAGTATGTATGTTATCGTTTTTAACGCGTCTTATGAGGGTAATTATTTTACACAATTTTTATTGTGTGATATTATTTTTTATTACAATGATTTTAATGTAAGGTAACGATATTTGAGGTTACAGGGGGATTCAGTTATAATATAAATTCATGTTCAACAGCGTGAGACCTTCATTGTAAATCAAAAGTCGGATTGATTTTGTGTAGGTTTCATTTAATTCTTAATTTTTTTATTTAAGATTAAAATATCTATTAAGCTATTATGAATAGCAATCAAACTGGCGTTACATATCATTTGGCCAATAAGAATTTGAACTTACATACATACATACATAATTAGTCATTACAACCATTCAGTCAGGATTACGACCTTGCTTCTCAAAACACCTATGTTGTGTGTGTTAATTTTATACATTTTTAAAAGACATGGTAATTTTATTTACTGTCAGAGTTTCTGCCAGAAATCCGTTAGGAATTTCAGTTTGTTGGAGATGTCTGATTTGGGCCTCACGTCTAACAAGCTAACACACTACCTACGGCGATTTCATAAGATAAGATGATAATATAAGAATGCTAAGCATTTGTAGTTGTTGAAAAAAATTTTCACAAGTCGTTCTGGCAAACATCTAAAGTTCGTTTCCAATCCATTATCGAGCCAATATATTGTCAAAATTATGTGAAATTGATCAGCGTAGTCTATTTCTGTCAAAAATTGTGAGGGCAATTAATCGTCATAAGAAATCTCGATTATGTCATTGAAACTACCACTACGATGTTTATGTACCACTACTAATGAATAAAATTAATACGCTCAATATGTGTGTTGAAATCCTGACTAAAGGATTGTTGTCATTAGACTGAAAATATTTTCATTGTTTTAGGCTAATAAGTTATATTTGATTGAATTAAAGTAAATGGTTCTATTTTTGTAAGAAGGAGCGCTCCTTTAATAACAAATATTAGTTCAAACAACAGAACTTTCCTATTGTAAGGCGAAAGTGATTTAGAGGTGATAAGTGATTTTCATAGTATTTGCAATACGTCAGAGCTAAAATAGAAAAATATTGATTAATACCATATTAAGGACGCTTGTTTTTCAATTTTTTTACTTGCCATTTAATAAAACCAGTCAATCCTAGATCCTAGCCTCTTAACATTTGTTCTCTTTTGAGACCAGTAATGTTAGAATTGAATTTTTGATACTTTGTTAAGAAATGAAATGCATTCTAAGGATATTCAGTGGCTGGTTTTCAGCATAGGGGAGTCGTGATTTTAGTGTGCAGCCTCTGCGCTGAACAACTTCTTCGATAATTTCGGTGAAAATAGGTCAGTACAATGGTATTACGACCGGGCCGGTATAAGCACTCTTGTGAACTGTGGTACCAAAGCTACCACTCCAACCTAACCTGACCTAAGGATATTCAGTATCGAAAAAAGCTAATCGCAATAAACAATTGCACAAAGGAGCAAAACATTATGTTTACGATTGTCGAAATAGCTTTTAATTCAAATGTCATTACTTCTTTAATTTAAAAAAAATAATTCCAGCAAATACTAATTTTTAAGTACAAAAGTATTTTATTTACTATTCAACAAATTACAAATAATAATTAAGAATGTCTAATGACAATATTTTCGCGTGACAAATGTAAAAAAGAAATAAAGGGCAATAATTTTAATAATGCAATGTCGTATTAGAATTAATGACATTGGGAATAAACACGTATCAGCTATAATTAAGGAAAAAGGATATTTTAAATGTATGTGAACCCATGGGCAGCTTAAAATGTTTAACAAAATCGAAATCGACTTTAACCTGTATGTCCCATCACACATAAATAAAATTAACACACACAACATGGGTAGTGTGAGAACCTAGGTCGTAATACTATCACTTGGCTGAGAAATCATTATTCGTTCCCTAAGTAGCCGTGAACAATCTACTAAAATTAAACGCAGATTAATTATTTAATTTAATTAACAGTTTAAAAGGGTTACAATCATCCGCCCTATTAACTCACATTTAATCCCGAGGAGCTAATCTAATGCGTGGATTTTTGTAATTTTTACACGAAATTTATTCCTGCTATCAATGGCTGTGAAACCCGAGCTTAATAATGTCTTCAAGTTGGAAGTCAACTAACAGATATCTGTTGATAGAAGCAGTATTAAGAAATTTATTGACCCAACCCCTTATGCATATTTCTGACGTTGACCAGGCCTAAATTAACTCTTTTCTAAGTGAAGATTTCAAAATTTATTGTTGTTTTTATGTAATCGAATAATAGATGAGTTGAAGATTCATTGATTAAGTGATGATAAAAAATTTAAAAAAAAAAAAACAACATTCACGCTAAAGAAGTTTACAATCGTATGTATTTGGAATTTAATTTCATTGTAATTTTAAAAATGGACATTTTTAAACTAAATTAAAATACACAACTACCGCATATCTAAATAAAAAGAATCAATTTTTACTAAAACGTCAAAACTAATTGTAAAATAGCGACACCATATACTGTATAGGCAGTATGGGTTATAAAAAAAATTGTTAAAAACGTAGACTGATATTAATATTTTATTTTGTTTCAAATGTATGTATTTTATAGAGTAGTTTTAGGAGGATCTTAATGTATCATACACGAGTAGAATACATATTCTACATGCCCAGTTTTGTACTCTCAAAAGTTTTCTTTAACACTCTCATTTAAATTTCAAAACTCATACAATAATACGTATTCATAAATTATACATTGTAAAAACGCTCACACGCTAACATGAATTGGGACTAAAAATAAAAGTTTATAGTTTTGGGTAGAAGGTGTTATAAAAGAGAGCCAAGCCACAATTGCCTTAATGCCTAACGGTCATCACAAAACCAAAAGTATCTCACTATAACAGTTTCAGTTATAGTTTATCTGCTGAGTGCAACACACGACGTAAAAAATTCAAGAAAGTGAGCAAATTTTTAAAATTGAAATAAGAAAACTTTAAAACAATGGCTTGTGACAAGTTTTTAACATTCAATAATGGTGAAAAAATGCCGGCTTTAGGTATAGGCACCTGGCAAGTAAGTGTTGCAGTAACAATTAAAGAAAAGTTGTTGTTTAAATCTGAATTGTGTGAATTGAAATATGAAACTGCTTAAAAAACATAGTTTTACCATTGAAACAAGTTTTGTTTAATTATATATGTTGACGATATTATTTACTTATATCGTATTTTATGTATGATTGTTGCAAAAATTGTGGAATATTCATTTAATTGTTTTCCTTTTTTTATTATAATTCTTAAAGTACTTTAGAGCTCTTTTATTATGCTTATCAGCAAATTCAAACACTTCCCACATAATTATTGTTTAAAGTTCTAGACGGCGGGATTTTCTTTTGGTTCACTTAAAAGTCAACAATAGCAGATCATAAATTTTAATCTTTAGACTATTCAACTCAGGTTTATTCAAGTGTTTAATAGACTTTAGACTATAAGAAGTAGTGAATTTTTTGCAACGACTATTATGAACTGGAAGAATCCAGTTGAATCCATTCCTCTTGATGTTTGGATAATTTGCAAAATTAAAAAAAAAACTATTCCAACCACGATTATGGTTAATCATTAAAAGGCTCGCATTGTGACAAAGTTTATATGAATGACAAATCTGTAAATTAATAGATATGATTTAAAATCAAAGAGATAACATTACTAAATTCTGAAAATATTCTAAGAACCCAAACAAGAGAAAAACTCACTGACAAGTACTGACCAACTGGTCTTGACAATGAGCACCTAGGCTGCGTGTTTAAAACATGGCTCCTTTAGAATCAAACGAAAATGCAGCTTGAAAGTTTAATTAATTTATTGTTTGACTCGAAATCTAATAACGATAATGGCCCAGTAATAGTGACAGTGGTTTTACTATCTAATTAAAGAAATTGATTAGTCTATCGGATTCTCATATACCCATGAGAATATGTACAGTGATAGTGACAGTGTACTTGCAATCTAATTAAAGAAGATCCTTTGAGTCTGGTAATAACAATACTCTCACTATACGTTAATATCGCCTTTAAAAAAAACGCCAATAATGGGACTTTTAGGTAGAGAAAAATATGGATTCACAAGAAAGATATTATATGAGATATTATTTATTTAATGAGGAAGTGGCACTGAAAGAAGACAAATTATTAACACAGAGAAATTCTTTTAATCAAAGAATTTTCTCAATAAACTTAGGTTTCCATTATGACTTAGGTTTCGAGCAAATTTTTAGAGAAATTTAAAGAAGAACCTGTTACTAAAGTTAAAAACCGACCTATACTTCTTGATTGAAACTTACAAACAATGTAAATAATTGGTCATGATTAAACGAAATTCTGTGATCGTAGTCATTATGTTAAAAATATTGACCCACATTTTAAATTCTTAATATTTGTTATACAACAACGTAAAGCAAGTGAAAATACATGCATACATATACAGTAAATATAATGTTTTGACTTGCTTTTATCTTATTTCTGAGATTTAAAGCTTCTTCATGCATACGTACTACGAATTATTTATATTATACATAATATATGTATGTACATGGAGATGAATGACTTTCTCTGAGAACGGGAAACAATAAAAATCTTTGTTGAAATTTTTATTTTACTAATTATTTAATTCTTTTTATGCATTTTAAAAACCGGTTTAATGTTTAATACATACATATTAATTTTATTGATTTTTTAAACAACACAAAAAAAAAGATTTTCAATAAAATAAAATGCATTATCGACAGTTAACAGTATAATAGAATATTGACTGTAATGGATGCTAACAGTCTGTAAAAGAAATATATAAACTTTAAGAACGTATGCATTGGTTTAACAAATACAGTGTTGGAAAAAATAATAAGAATCAATCTCTGTAAGCCAGCGATCTATTTTGCTTCATGAAAAGCAAACATTTATTCGAAAAATTGTGTCACATACTGTATTTATGATTGGTTTTTGTAATGAAATTACAAAAACGAAAATAAATTATTTAACTTAGTAGTAAAAATGACAGTCATTTAAGATTTTCTATTCGTCTCAGTTAAAAGAAAGCGCTGGCAAAAATTTTTTATACAATGCACTTGAAATAACAAGAGGCCAAAAACGATTTGATTAAATATTTGATTGTAAAAGCAAAATTAACCCATTTTCATCGAAATCAAAAATGATGCTATTTATGTAACGGGTATTTTTAACCGTTTAGATTTTGAAAATTGAAAAAAATGTATTTGAGGCAATACATGATGCCTGCCATTAGCTTTTTGAAGACAATTTCATATAAATTTTATTCGCGACTACGTTGCAGGTAATTCATAAGTGAGCCCTAATTTTTTTAGCATCTCAACATCTCTAAGGAATGATGTCATTCGTGTCCTCATAAAAAATTAGTCCTAGTGGAAGCGCATAAAAGGTGGGATTAACTGCTTACTAAACTTGTCACTCCACATGGCATTGAGTGTGGAGTGTCATGTGACATTGCCTTGTTGAAACTACACGTTAACCAAGTTCAATTCTTACAATTAAAAAAAATACACATTACCTTGTTCCAGGTTCGGTTCGAAGTTTTCCCTCTTGAAGAAGCACAAACTAATGATACCGCCAGTCCACGAACCGCATCGAAATACATCTTTCAGGGTGCATTGCAGCTTGTGAACTGCCTTAGGCTACTCTTCACAGCAGTTTCCAAAATCTTGTTTGCGCTTGAACGTCGTTGCTGATGATAATTTATGCTTAGAAACACACTCTTTACACAGCAAGAAGTTTTATATTAAAATTTAATAATTAGCAAAGCGATATTCATTTGTAGATTTATTTATATGAAGCGGCCATTTTTTAAATAATTCCAGTTTATTTATGAGTGGTATACACTTTCATTTTTATATTTCAGAACAGTCTCCTTGCTATCAATTACTTCCCGCAGACGAAAGAAAAAGTTTCAATTAAAATAAGTAATGATGCAACTTTATTAAAACAAATACACAGCAAATTCTTTCTGACCGCCAATTCTTGCTTAGTTGCTGTTTGAGCTGCCACACCAAATGACAATCTTGACACTTGACACTTTTCTTTACCACAGTCTGCCTCAAAATTTGCAATTTGATATATTTGATTGTATATCCAATTGACAATCGATAATCTATGTAAGGTTAAGTTCACGGCGAATTCATAGAATGAATGAATTAGAATGAATTCGCCTTGGTTAAGTTTTTTGTGAATTATAACAGTACTTAAATTACTTGATCTAAAATTCTGTTTTAAAATTGTGTGTCAAGAAACTCGAATAGTTTTTTTAAAAATTATTGGAGTGTATGGCATTTGCTAAACACAACCTTTCTGATTCACCTTTTTTCGCCATCATATTACTTTTCACATTACGAAAGCAAACAAAAATTTATTGTAGGCACCCGAAGATGAAGTCGAATTGGCTATTAATTTAGCTTTGGAAGCCGGTTATCGTCATATTGACACAGCTCCTGTTTATATGAATGAGAAATCAATTGGGAAAGTTTTAAAAGAGTGGCTAGATTCTGGTCGTATTAAACGTCAAGAGTTATTTATAACTACGAAATTGCCACCACCAGGTAAGACAACAATTATAAAAATATGTCTCCATCAGGGTTAATTACATGCATTCATTATTTAGCCCTTAATCCTGATTATGTGGAACCCACTTTAAGAAAATCTTTGGCGGACTTGCAATTGGATTACATTGATTTGTATTTGATACACGTTCCATTTGGTATAATTATGGGAGATGATGGTTTTAAACGTGATGAAAATGGTTTGATTGTCGTTGACCCCACTACAGATCATGTGGCTGTATGGAAGGTATGAAATTTTGAAAGCTTATAAAACTGAACTCCTGAAAAGAAAGCAACAAAATCATATTCATTAAATTTGAAAAATTTATTTTTGATTAAAGGAGTTGCAACAGTTTGGTAAATTATAATTGTAACGGTTATATTATAATTAATTACTTTTATTTTTTTTAATGAATTTCTTAAGAAAATGGAATATATTCAAGAATTGGGACTTGCTAAATCCATTGGTGTTTCGAATTTTAATATAAAACAAATTCAACGCGTTTTAGACAATTGCAATATTAGACTAGCAAATTTGCAGGTAAAATTCTCTTTACATTCGCATTTTGTGATATATCAACTACATTTGATTAATTCTTTTTGTAATAAAGATTGAACACCATATTTACTTGCAACAACCAGAACTGGTTGATTTCTGCAAGAGTGAAGGTATTACGGTAACAGCGTATTCTCCATTGGGATCTAAAGGTATTGCAACTCTAAACAAAATGGCTGGCGTTGAACGTGAATTGCCTGATTTAATGGATGTACCGGAAGTCAAAGAAATCGCTAAAGCCCATAACAAAAGTCCTGCTCAAGTACTTTTACGTTGGATTATTGATTCTGGCTTAGCGACCATACCGAAAAGTACTAATGCTAAGCGTTTAAAAGAGAATTTAGATATTTTCGATTTTAAGTTGTCAGAGGAAGAAATGGAAAAAATGAAATCATTGGATGCTAATATACGCGTTTGTGATTTTAAATTTTTCCCCGGGTAAGTTAAACAATTTTACACATCAATTAAATATTTGCTAAAAAAAATATCTTTTTTACAATTGCAGAGTTGATAGGCATCCCGAATTTCCCTTTTAGAAATAATTATTTGCAATTTATTAATATATCCACAATATAACATCTTAGTTTAGGCACGAGTTTTTAATGTTCGTTCATATATGTATTTGTATTCTCTTCTGTAGCAACCATTTGAAATTTATTTAATAAAAGTGTTAACACTCAAATATTTAATACTTTTTTTTTTAATATTAAATCTTAAAAATTATAAGGTATGTATAAAACTTGAATAATACACACATATACTATCAATGCCAATGTCAATTTTGTTTTAATTTATTATGAAAGTTTATACAATTAAAAATATATTTTGTGAATACATCGATAAAATTTAGAGTGAAATTACTTTTGTAGTTCGAATAAAACAACCAACAAAAGGGGCTGATTTCTAAACTTTACAATGTTTTCTCAAATAAAAAAAAATATGTTACATTTAAAATATAAATTTATTTCACACATATAGATATTGCACAAGATTTACATACATACTTAGGACCATGAATGCATTATATGCTATATTTTATATGTTAAATATGATTACATACTTTGCATTCGAAATTAAAAAAAAAATCAAACAATGTTTTCATTTAGAAAATAATTTTTTCTAAATGCAAACATATGAACTACTATTAAGAAACATTTGTGTCATGAATTGCCGGCAAAATTGTTGTTGTAATAATTTTCAACTCCACTGTCTGAGGCTTAGACGTGTTATGTTCTTCATTTAATTTGGCATCAATATTGCTTTCTTTGGCTGTGCATATAATATCTTCATCAATCCGCGTTTGATTCGTTCCATCGAGTTTATCAACATTTTCCTTATTGGTATTTAAATTACATTCTGTACTATTTTCCAGATTCGATTTGTTTCCTTCAATTCGCTCATCATTTGTTTCTTCCTTGTGTTCTTTTATATTTTCAATTATAATATTCGATTCATTATTGATAGATTCAGATTTTTGCACAACTTTTTGTTCTTTTACATGCTTTTTAGTTTTATTTTCATTGGCAGTTTTGATTTTTGTAATAGAATCCACAACGGCTAGATTGTTACTATTTTATATCGGAAAGAAAATTTAATTTTAAATTGAGTATTGTTCAACGATAATACATTTAATCCTTAAATATTAAGAAAGAGCTTTTTGTTTACTAAGCTGTCTTTAAAAGCTTAATTTTCTTTTTTTGTTACAATTACTGTTTAACTAATAACAATAACAATTTAAAAAAGATAATCAACTGTTAAAATACTAAAATACGTTTGTTAATTACAAAACTTTTTTAATATGTTACAAAAAGGCGACCCAATTTAACATTAACAATCCCAAACATGAGTAACAAATCCGTGGGTGTTTTTGTCTTTCTTGTCTTCTCTCCTATTCTATTCTATTTTCTCCCTGCCATATCTCCTATTATGAATAAAAATTTCCCATTAAATTTCTCGCCTTTGCCTTTTAATTGGAGGAATTTTTTCTCGAGAAATATAAATCCCTAGGGAACGTTCGTGATTTGGCTGATTTTGTTGAACTTGATTTACCTGCTTCAAGAGTATTAACAACGTCTTGAAAATACTCTTTTTTAAACTTGTGCTAATTTAAACTTAATAAACAAAGTTTGTAAATCATATTTAAAAATGTAAGAAACAATTCACAAATTCGAATCCGTGTAGTTTTAATAATTTAAACTTAGTAACAAGAATTTGAGGAACGAATAGTTTGACGAATAGAAAGAGTTACTGTTTCAATAATACTATATTTTTTAAGTCTTTTATTCTCTTTAAACAATTTTAAAGAAATATTTTTTGTCTATTGGAATGTGTACCTAAAGAAGAGAATGCTGACTAATGTGTAGAGATACTGTTTACATTAATGTTACGAGGTTTAAACAAAGCAATGCAACAAGCCACGAAGACTAATTTCACAAAATAACACTTATGTACTGTTTTTTGGAAGACTACTTTAAACTCAGTGTTTATAACAATGACTGTCCTACAAGACAACATTTAACTACAATTATGTATACCAAAATGTCATTCAAATGTCATGAAACAAAAGATTCAACCCGTGTAAGAATGCACGTGGGTTGTAATTTTTACGATATAATTATCATTCGTAAATTTCCAGTTCTCTAGTAGAAAAATTAAATAAAAAGATAAAGAAGCTTGAGCTTAAAAAGCCCAGAACAAAAATATATACTGGTTTCTTAGATTGCTGACAGATATAAAAGATATAAATTTGTAATAATTTTAACTCAATTTAGCACATTCAACATGAATACTCTGATTAAAATTGAGTAATCGATTCAATTTTGTACTAAAAGCATTTGAACTTGTTATCGGTGTTTATTAAACGAGGTCATTACCGTAGCGAAAATTGTAATAATTACTTGTTGATAAGGATTGTCTGATGACCAAGTTTTAATTATGCGGACAGAAGTTGACAGTAGTAAACAAAGTAAATGTACACGATTTAGATGATAAAGTAAAAGTCAATAGCCGCTCTCTCTTTAGGATTTTTTCTTTAATCTTAAATAAATTCATTTATCTATTAAAGAATGTAAAATATACCGAATGCAAATTGTTACATACTTGCAACGTGTAAATATAAATATACGAATCGCGGCTAATATATATATCGCAGTTAATATATAACAACAGATATTACAACATCTCAACTTTTGAGTTAGGTTTCATATTAAAAAAAAACCATACGATATACATATAAGACAAAGAAACAAAAAGCTCTTTCTAATTTGAAAATTTTATATAAAGAAACTCGTATCACTTTATCGCTCCTGCTTGATTAAAAATTAAATTTTAAATTAAATAAACTTTATTTAGTTTTGATAAGCAGTTTGTTAACATAAATACAAAAAATATTATTTATGAAATACAATAAATATTCTTTTGACGATCTTCTTAAAACTTTATTGGAGGTAGTGTAAAAGAATGTTAAAAGCAGAAATAATTTTCATAACATTTGTATATATGTAGGTAATAATAAAAAAGTGTCAATAAAGCTATTTTAATATTTGGAATACATGATCGCCATTATTATTTAATATTACATTTTAATTCATTTGGTACAGGTATGTGTTTTGTATACTATTTTAAATATTAATGAAATTCGTTCGTTGTTTAAATTTAGTAGTACTTGAATAAGAATTGGATGTTGTTAATAAAATTGTTAGAATTAAAAGAAAATAACATTTAACATCAATAGAAATAATAATCAAAAGAGGAATGTCGACGTGCACTGAAAAAACATTAAAGAAAAATAATACGGCATTCAGAAAAGAAAACGAATAAAAACTCAAAAAGAATTTTGAATTAGGAGGAGCTGAATGGAAAATAATAAAAAATTTCTATAAGTTTAAGCCGATAAAAAGCAGGTGAAATGTTAAACAATATGTAGTAAGGCATTTATAAGTGCTTATTACAAATTCATAAGTTAATGTCAATTGGATTAATTAATCGCACTAAATGTTAGCTGATTGTTAAATAAATTTAAAAATATTTTAAATTTTTAACTATGACATGGATTTTTAAGATGCCAACATCTTTAATGGAAGCAAACTCACGTTGTACGAGTATCTTCATCAGAGCTACGTCTGTAAAAATGGAATAACAATTATGATTTCAAAGATAGCATCCACATTTTTGTTTATAAATGTTAAGGGATTATTAAAAAAAGAATTTCATATATTAAATTAAAAAAATAATTAAAACCGATTAAGAAAAAGAAGCATCATTTTAGAATAATATGTATTTTTTGAAATTCATAAGTAATATTATATTCCATTAAGTAATATCAATACCTTGCATCTTCGTTTGCACGCATTGCAACAGCTGCAACTTCAAAAATGCCTATAAAGAAGCACAACATCAATGGACCAAATATAGCTCCTTGCCAACCAATCCAATACATGCCGCCAGCAATTGCCAAGCCAGTTAAATAGGGATGTCCACCACTTTATAAAGTTTTATTTTAATAAACAAACAGAAAAGGTTTTTATCTTCAACTGTAATCTTACCCCTTCATTTCAGCGTATATGGCAGCCTCAAAGTAAGGAGGCACAAAAAATTGCAGTAGGAATAAAGCAACACCAGCATATAAGCGATCTTGAGCAAGCCAGATTTCCAACAGAGCTGGCAGAGCACACCAATAACTGCCTAAAAATGGAGCAGCTGATAAAATAGCAGCTAGGGCAGATGGTAGAAAAACAATACGCGCACCAAAAATAGTATGAACTAGCCAAGTAAACAGACCCGTAAATAAGGAACTTTTAAACATGGATATTAATACGCCAGAAATGGAATTTTCCAAAGCTTCTGCAATTTTAGAGCCCGAAGAAGATACGCCCAAATATTTGGTAACTTGCAACGGTGCATATTTAATTTGGCTGCTCGACAGCAAATAAAAAAGTGCCGTAAAGAAAACGATCTATAAGTAATAAAACAGGCAATTTTATTAAATGGATTCTTATACATGTTGAACAATAATTACCATATCTAATATGAATTCAACACAGGCTTGACCTCCAGATAATATTAATGATAGTATATCTCCCGTAAACGTCATTATCATCGATAAATTGGTACGTATTATATGCCACAAAGATTCAGCCACTTCCATAATAGTTTGTGTATTACTTTTCGCCCAGCCAATGATGCCCTGTTTCGCCACTAAAACTAGCTCTTTAAAATGTCCTTTATTAAAAACACATTGCTTTGTTAGCCATGAAAACATGCATGTTATGCAGACACTTCATATAAACACGGGACTTGGTATGGATATATGATACTTTTACAAGAGTTTACATTGTAATATTCATACTTTGCTTTACAAATTATATAATGACTAAAGTAAAGTTTATCGAAATAAACATATGTATACAAGTTTTTTACTTTTTAAGGATAAATTTTGTACCGATAAAGAAATGCTGCTTGCGGTCATTTCTGTTTCGTTAAAAATTTAAATTTTATTTGCCAAATCACATTACTAGGAAAAAACTAGTTTCTCTTGGACATATTTATGATTAATTTTTATATTTTTTCAGATGTAATAAGTTTTATTAAATATACTGGACAGCATGGCGTAAATAATTCAAGTATTTGACAGGAAAATAATTGATTCAAAGTTCATCATGGAAAAGAATATATTGTATATG
Organism: Sarcophaga bullata; assembly: GCA_005959815.1. Taxonomy (NCBI): domain Eukaryota; kingdom Metazoa; phylum Arthropoda; class Insecta; order Diptera; family Sarcophagidae; genus Sarcophaga; species Sarcophaga bullata. The sequence goes on from QOCX01000122.1 coordinate 176,094, forward strand.
TTATCTTTAAGGCATGCAATAGTATCAAACAAACTGTAACTGCCTCAAACTTTTTTTACAACTAATGGAATTAACTTTTTCCCTTTTATAATTAAAACTTACACACCTTAAGTAGACCTATTTCAGATATAAAGTTCAATGTTAAAAAACCTAATGTAGGATGCCGTTAAACAGATTTTGTATTATGACAATGTGTGTATGTAAGTACATGATTTTTGATTAGTTAAATGTTTTATGTACTAGTAAAAATAGCGCAATGTGTAGCAATTGTAAAACATGTCGTATCAATGTGTTAATCACAATTAAACAAGGAAACATAAAATCACCAAGACCCCCACATTCAATCCAAAATAAATATAATATCAGACTCACCTGGATTATCGACAATTTCACCAAAAGTACTTTTCAGAGCATCTGTTGGAACTCTGGGACCATAGGAATCTGATTTATTAAAATCTATCCAATATTGTATTAAACGATCCCAAACATCTAAAATTTGTTCTTTAAGTTTTGTAGCATGTACAGGATCGGCATCTGTTAGCCAGTCATCAATATACGTTTCAATTTTACGACGTCCATAATGATGTGCATTGTCTAAGGCATCATCGATAGAGGATTGCATATTAGCCGGTAATATATCAATCAGTTCAGGGCGATCGGTAATGGTTTTGTTGATAAGATCTTTGCCTAAATAGGCTACCTCTATGGTTTCGGAATATATATTTACACAAAAGAATACACCCAGGAATATAATTATAAGTATCATTAAAATTATCATTAAAATCGACGTAACCAAGTCTACTGATGATTTCAAAGAATTACGTACAACAGAATTGATTTTATAATTCAATTCTAAAATACCAGGAAGACACAAAGGCAAAACCGCTGAATGGTGTTCAATAGCCCAAGACTGGAAAACAATTTGGTTAAAATACTATGAAATGCAGTAAAACTATTTATAAAATAGCACTTACTTTTAAGCTTTCATATATGTCGTTAATTTTGCCACATATAAAATCTGTAAACCCGGTATATTTACCCAAAATGAAAAGGAGATGCAGAAATATTGGTATTGCAGCTAATATGAACATCCAAACATTACGATACAAGAATGTTATTACGCATGCATAGAACAAGAACTTAAAATAACTATCACTTAAATTTTGATGATCTTCGATTACATCTTCTTTAACTTCATACGCTTCTAGAGTTTCCACTGAATCCATAGTCTCACTAAATGACACATCTTCTATATCAGAATGCTGCGGAGTTTGTTTTACACGCAAATATTTAATAGATTTTTCAAAATCTGTTTTGTCTAAAAGCTTCTTCAATTTATCCACTAGAGAGCTTGAGTCGTCAGTAGTACGTAAATGATAGACTATTGACGCTCCCACATAAAGCATAATTAGTAGGAATGCAGGTACTTGTAGAGCTCCCAAGAAGCTACAGAAATAACTTACTATAGCAACCCATAACGATTGGCCAGCTATCACAAAACGATTACTATTGGAAGGTTTCCAAAAGAAATAAACGGAAGTTAAGTACACAACAACAATGGTTATTAGCTGAAATAGAATTTCAAAAAGTTTATTATTTTAGTTTACAAAAAATTGTATAGTAAAGCACTTACCAAGTAAATATTTAAATAACCAATCATATGCACGAATAAAGAGTGTGAAAACACTATTAAACGCCATACAGCACATAAAAATCCTTTGGGTGCATATAACAATAGTAATTTCATACAAGTAGCAATGCCAACACCAGCTGTTATCACTTGCCAATGCTCTTTTAACCAATCCACTAGAAATCTACCGCAATTTTCAGTTGCTTCCAAGGGAGCTAAACTCAATGCTACTAAAATGTTTGAATCACGCTCTTCTAGTCGCTCAAACCAGCCATTTAATAATTGGGCAAGTTTTCTTTTGAACGGAAATAGTACTGCACCCATTAAAAATGCCCAAAGTAATGGACGAACAAATGGACCTAATATAAAACATACTGCAACAAATGCTGCTATTCCGGCAGCTATAAGAAAATTATACATTGCAGCCTTAAAACTTTCATGGTTCTGTGAACGCATGCGCATCAACTTATTGAGAACACTATCGAATGAACGATCACGCCTTATAGAATCTGAACGATTCATTTTAATGCAATATTTTTTTAAAATCAACGTCTACAATGAGTATAATATTGAGTATTTTTATGTTTTAGCTTAAATGTGAGTAGGACGGGAATAGGTTTTAATACTGCAAAGAAATAGAGAGAGAGAGAGAACGTACATTTTAGTTGTTTTAAAAATTTCAATGTTATTTAGGAAATGCTTTGAATTTAATGGCACATTTATTTTAATGCCATTGCTTAAAAAATGCTATTGCACATACATACATAAAATACTATTAGATACGTATTATATTTACACACAGTATATTACTAAAACAATAATATTTTTATCTTTCGGTAATTTCGAATTGATTTACATCTATTAAGTATCGTTATATCAAATATAATACATACATACATATGTATATCTAAAGTAATAATATCAACACACATAATTGGCCATTAACACCCTTCAGTCAGGATTACGGCATAGCTTCTCACAATTATCAACATATCAAATTATTAACATATCAAATTATCAGCATATCAAATTATAATTTACGTCTCTAAACTAATGTCCATACAATACAAGTTGAACATTTTAATTTTATCTTTTAAAGTGATGTCATTTTGTTACTTCTCTTTGATAAACAGTTTTTGTTTTTGGCCAACATATAGTCGTCATCAATAATGATGAAATTTAGAATTAGAAATTTGTTTATATTATTTATATTATATTCAGTCTAATTTATTAAAATTTTCGTCAAAACGATATTAAGTTTTCGATTGTTTTTTACGTACATATTTTAGTTAAACCAGATAGCATTTGAATATCGTAGAAATTTTTCGACAAGGCCAATTAAAGAAGCACGTTGAATAAATGAGTAACACTGTGTTACAAAACAATAATTTTTATACACTCTATGCGCTACTTAATAAGTGGTATTGATTTAGAAAAAATAAAACTGTTTGTTATTGTAGACTAATCAAAGGAAAATAGTAATTCGTTCTCAAAAATATTTTGTTTTAAATACACACTTTTGAACTTGATTTTATCAAGAAATTAAAATATAATTCGGCATCTATTTAACAATTTTTGAAACAAATAAATGTAATTCAGTTAATTAAGTATTGTTCATGAAGAAATCGGTGTTAAATGAGAAACTATTTGAGAGTAATGAAAGACTAATTCGGCTATTTATAAAAGAATAGATCCAATGGTTGTTAATTTATTAACATTCTATGTTTAGGATAATATTCAGGTTTTGTTTGATTAAACAAAATAAAATAAATTTAGCGCTTGGTATTATATCTAATAATCAGAGAGAACCTTGAAATATTAAATAAATGTAGTAAGAGTTGCGGTTATCGCCTATGATCTTGTATAATGTCTTCTTTATGTGAAATAATTCTCTATAACTTTCTGATTTAATTTACAAAATCAAACAAAAACTCATCTTCGTTTTACAGACATGAGTTTTTGAAATATAAACAATTTCTCATTCTATAAATCATTAATTTTTAAACTTAGAACAAAACAAGTACTTGTTTCATTGAACGTTAAGTACATAAATGTTTTTAAAATAGCGAGTTGACCACAAGCAAATACAATCGAATTCTGCTCTGCAAAATACAAGATTGAAGCCAATAAGCTGAGTTTGATCGAATTACAATGAAATCTACTGCTTTAAAAATATTTCAGCGAATTAATTTGAAAAATTTGTATTTAGGGTGAGGCTGTGGTAAATATGGGATAAATAAACAGACTCGAAATAATCGAAAGCATTATTAAATGTTTTACTGAGGTATAAAAGCGATAGGAAATTCACTGCCCGCTGTTTGCAGAAACGGTAACTAAAAATAAATCTTCAAAACAAAAACCAACGCCTTTGTAAACAAATTGAAAAATACCTGCTCTCTTTCGTACATCTATTTAAAAGGGACGATTAGAATATATAATTAAATATTATTATCATATTACTCACCTTTGGGGGTGTTGTATTCAAGTACCCATAGATATTACAGGGATTTACATAGAGGAGACATTCTCCTCTTTGCAGCCACAACCACGATATTGTCTAATATAATGATTTCTTAAATTGTACAGAAATTACAATTATATATAGAAATGACTCTGCTTTTGTTTAACACAAACAGTACACATGCTTTAAATTCATAAAAAATCTATTTGTCGGTTTTTTAAAGATTTTTCTAATAGGGACTGGAGAATATTTATAATTAAGTATGACGTCACTTTTTCGTAAATCTTCAGAAGCAATCATTCAAATATCCGATTTAATGGCTTTTACATTAATAGTTCATACTTTGTTCATTTAAACTTTTAATGTTTTTCTTTAAAAAAAATACATTTTGTTTTTTATTATTGTAATTTCGTTTTGTTTTTATACAATAACAATTCGTGCAACATTTAATTTCCAATAATCTTGTTTAGAAAACTGCCGCAAAGCAACTGAGAAAAATGTATCAAAACACAGAAAAGGTGAAAATCAATGTTGATAACATATCAAAAGTAAGAAAGAAATGTTAATTAATTCTTCAACCAATTGGCCGTTACTACACCTATCCTTTAACTATACCACCGAGTAAAACTATACTAATATTAATATTAAATACAAAACTATACTAATAATAATATTAGATATTATTATATTAAGTTATTATCTAATTGAAAGGATCTCTAGTTTTATTTTTCGTAAATTTGTAATTAGTAATTAGGAAATCTTTAATCACAAACATAAATTACTATTTAACGATTTTACTTATTTCTCAAAATCTGGTAACACATTTTTAAAACTAACATACAACTCTGTGTTTTGGCGTATATTTTTTAATTTAAAAAGACTAAGATGCAAAAAATGGTAGGTTTGCAACAGAGTTAACACATATATTAATTTTTATAATTATAATAAAATAATTTTTAGATCAGAAACTCCAACAAATTTTCAAAATACGTCCATTACAAACAAATTGTATTGCTTATCGCAGTTCCACGAATGAGTACCGTAAAATGTTGAAGCAAACGTGTGTTTCGGAATTAAAAAATCTGGTCAATGTGGAAATGAAAATAGAACAAGTTCAATTGAAAATTCCAAACGAGGAAGAAATACCACAGATACCTTCGGATATTAGGACTACGAAGGTAGGTGGAATTTGTATTCCCTCTCAGCAACTGATGAAATAATGAAGTAATTTGACATTTTACAGGCCGACTATTTGCTAGAGGAATGCAGTCGTGTGGAGGAAGGTTTAAGGCTATTGTAAAATATTATTCCTTTTTTGTCATAATTTTATTTAAACACTTTTGAATTGTAGTTAAGCATTCGCAAGTTGGCTTGAACATCTATAAAGGAAATTTAATATATGTTTACATTATTACTATTGGATTTCTGTGTAAGTTGTTACCTTCAGAATGGGTACGATAGGTTTTCTATAGAAAAGTTCTCCTTTTGTTCTTAAAATAAGTAGATATCGAAAATCCAACTGTAGGTACAAATGATATTATTAATAATGTTGTATATATTTAGAAAGCGATAATTGCTTACATTTTCTAAAACTTCATTGATTACGATATCATGTATATGACAGGACCTTATAAAACAGTTTTGCTTGCCCAGCCATGTTGTTACTTGTAAATGTATACCAAGATCAAGGCAAAATATAATCTTTTCTATAAAATTGTAAAAGTTATAAAACAAAATTTGTTAATTTTTTTCATTTATACTTGCCCGATTCGGTTAAATGCCATAAACGCCATGTAATGGGTGTGAGACATATTAATAATATGATGTCTATTATCATCCAATGATAACACTTATTAAATAGAATCAACGTCACATATAAATTAAACGTTAGAATTAAAAAAATGAATTGCTTTTGTAAGGATGTTTTTTGTTTTTGATAATTCCGATTTATTAGGTTAACTTGCAAGGCATCTGAACCATATTCATAAATTTCTAACGTTAAATCAGGTTCTAAGATACCATTATATTTGTTTTTTATACTACTAAATTCGAATATTAAGGGTCTAATTTCATTTGAGCACATATTTAAGAATAAATTTATATTTAAAAACAGTATTTTAATACTTGAGAAAAATTTTTTATTATAAACAGATGTGTTTTATTTACATTGCAACTGTCACTGGAGTTTTTGTTTTGTGTCCGTTTTATCTTTTTTTGTTATTTTCCTTCTATCTCTTTATGTATGTTTTTCTTTTGGATTTTGTGTTTATTTAGTCGTGTGCGCGCTGTTGTTGGAGTAACGCGTAGTTTTTGTATTTTCTTATGTTTTGCTTTTAAATTCTAATTGCATAACCAAAGGAATATAAACAAATTTATTTGTTTGATTTATCCATCTGTTATAATAAAAGTATATTTGGTTTGTTTGCTGGTGCTAATATTTGTGTGTGTAATTTTAAATAAAAAGTGAGTACATAATTCGTAGTTTTCTTTTTCTTGAAAACGTTTAGTGCTTCATAAAAAAGCTTTTTCTATGTATATCTCTGTTTTTGTTTGTTCTTTTTTTCTCTTTGCGAAATTTACGATTTCTTCAATTCTACTTTGTTCTTCAAAATAAAGGAATGTAGAGAAAAATATGCAATGTGAAATCTCTACAATATATTGTAGTAGATTTTAGGGTTGTAATTTTTAGTATAGTTACCTGATTGTTTAATGTTAATGTTAAACATTTTTATACGATATGATATTAATTTAGAAGATTTTTAATATGACATGAGGTAGATTTTTGTTAATAAAATCCTCCTGTTTATACCACATTCGAAAAGATGAGAGAATTCGATTTTAACTTAACTGTTTATTTTAAGTTTTCTGGTTTAATTGAAAATAATATTGAACAATAGAGAACAATACTGCTGGTGGCAACATTATGTTTATCAACACGGCTCTGTACTTTATTTTGTACAGCCGCTTCATTCTGATTGTAACATGTGTGTATTTTTACCATTTAATTTATTTAATTAAATAAAATTTAATAGATGTTTTACTATTTTTTTTACTTTAAAATGATAGTACTAGGAGTACAGCACATGTTTTGCGTTTTTTATATTTCGTTTGTTTTTTGTTTATTGATGAAAATAACATCTCTGTGTTATTTATATCTTTATTTTTCCAATATGGCGGCATCGTAGAATGACGAACGTTTTGTGGACATTCGTCGTATAGAGCTATCGGAATCGGTGTGTTTTTAAGCAAACCTGGAATAATATTTGTAAAATTTCCGTGTTAAAAGTGATTATTAATTGTAAAATCTATAAGAAAATAAACCTTGAAATATGCGTAAACGGAAATTAAAAAAATATTGTGAAAATCTTACATCAAAATAAAGAATTTAGTCTTGAGAAAAACAAAAATTAAGGTGCAGACATTGATGGAAAAAACTGTGAAAAAAGAGCAGCATAAAGAGTAATTGACAAAAATACAATTGTAAAAAAGAAGTGAGTGAACGAATGAGCGATTGAGTGGCAAAGAAGTCTGTATTGTATTGCCAGTGTATGAAATAAAAAAGAAATAGTGGTGCGACCATTTATATATAATTAAAATTCATGATTCTAATGAACAATTTTTAAGCGTAAGCTGGTTTTTCAACAAGTAAATATTTCTGAAAATAGATTTTAATTTATAATAGCTTTGAAAATGATTGAATAGGAAATTAACAAAGAGAGAGAGTGAGAAAATAGTTGTTGTGGCCTTCGCATTACGTACCTTTTCGGCATTTTTATTTTACTTGAGAGAAAAAAAAAAAGGAAAAAATAAATATTGTTGGTGTGCCGTTCTACCGAATGACTGTCCACATTATTCTTATAATTATGTGTGTATAAGACAGTTTGTGTGTTTGATTATATGAATTTAATGTTTATTTGTATGTGCTGAGCAGTTGTGTTTATAGAAGAGGACGTCGACGTACGTACGTGTGCCAAAAAACAACTCTGTTTTATTAACTGACGTCTACGCCAACGTCATTAATGAAATATATGTAATTATTTAAAAACTATCTTCACAAAAACAAGAGAAATATAAAACATTTTAATATGCTTTCCAATTATAATGTCAAATGTTTTCTTTGTTTATATTCATTTATATACACAGTTTTTTCTGTTTTGTAATTTGCAATGTTTTGTCTGTATCTCATCAAAATTTTTTATTATGTACTTTTCCTAAGTGCGTATGAATGGAAACTATATCATGCACTTTATTTTCGGAATTAAATTTATAAAATATTATTAAATTGCAAAAAAAAAATTTTGGAAATTCATGGTTTTTTTTGCTGTGTTGAATTTACTTTCGTTATTGTTGGTTTTTCATTTTTCTTCGCATACTTTATCCCGCCGCCACCAATAGTGGTGAATTTTCTTCTTTTGTTTTTCTTTCGTATGTTTTTGTTTTATTTACGTATTTATTATATTCACATTTCTACGATTTTTCGTATATTGTGTGTGTATCCAATATTGTTTTTTTTTTAACTTCTCCCTTTTGCTAAATTCTGATTCGGTATTATAAAGTTTTTATTTTTCATAATTACATTGAAACAATCGTTTTATTATTCATAATGTTTTTATGTGGTCTGATATTAGCAAATTTTGTTTTTAATTGAATTGATTTCGAAAACTGCATTATTATTGTGCAGGAGTATGTCGTGGCAAAATGGAAATAATGTTTTTATGGGTCATTGGACTTTGCAGATCAAAGTGTTAAAATTATCCGAAAAAGGAATTTCAATTTTTTTAGTTTAAAACATTCTGTTGGATACTATCGCTGATCTTTTAATACGGAATTTAATCCATTTTCCTGTAGAAAGACTTCGATGATAATTGTCTACGGCAATTTCATTGTTTGGTTGTGGTCAGCTAATTTTAAAGGTAATTGATAACAGTAGCAAGCTAAACGGTTAACTGTCGGACAGAGGCAGTCATTGTTGCAGATTATATACGGCAAGCGTTTTCAAGTTCAATTAATCTTTCTTTTTTGATCAATCGAAGTCCAACTCATTAGTGTTCAAAGTGATGTGAGATCTACAAGATCTTACTGTTGATGTTAAAGCGGAAAACATCTATCTCTCATAATTGGAATATTTTCGGAACGTAACTCTGAAGAAGTTTATGAGTCAATATAATATTGAGTAGTGCCTCCAAATTTTTAGTATAACACATTAATACTAGTATAGTATAAGACATTAATATTGTAAAGTCCCATTTTATTTAACAATCAAAAGAATCAATCAGCGTTTGAACCTATTTCAAGTTGAGTATATTTCACAAATGACATAAGCAAGAGTGATTTAACAGTATTAACGAAATTTGGGTTTTAGAAATTTCTAACCAGCTGAACAAAAACCTGAAGCAAATTGGTTGAGCAGTTTGTTCATTGAGAAGGTGTTACAGTTTACAGGAGTCATTCACAGTGACAAATATAGTGTATCTTTAGACATTTGTATAGCTAAAGCTAGATACGTGTAGGTATTGCCTGATTTTTTTCACACATCTCGCAATACGTAAAAGTAAAAATATGAATTAAAGAATAGAAAAGACCCATCAAAGAAGATTGGAATAGCAACAGAATGAACTTTTTTAAAAATGTGTACTGCCCACCTCAACATGAGAACAAATAAATGGAAAACGAATGATGGGAACGAAGAAAAGACGGTTGGCATGTTTAACGATGATAATGGCAATGATAATGGATTGTCACGATAGCGGAGTTGAATGTCGTCGTAGCTTTCAAAATTTTAAAAATTTTGTTTAGCCAGTACAAGTGCTATTTAAATTATTCTGTCAATTTCCAAATACTACAATTTTGTCTCTTACCAGTCTCATTGAATTCGAAATGAGATATTTTTCTTGGATAAAGGACTTTGTTGACAATTGAAGACTTTCATTCTTGGAACCAGCAAGCTTTTTAATTCTTTCCAACTGCCCCACTTATAAAATTAGAACCATCAAAACTATATACAATTTTGTAAAATATAGTTCCGTGGATGGAACAGTTTGCTATTGAGTTCGTATAATTATAAGATTTTTGAGTGAAATAAGTTTTATATTTTCTATACGCCACTTGCCAAAACACAATTGAAGAAGAAACTTGAACTTAAAAAACTCTACATTAGAGGGTGGTTTACTATGAAGAAGTGGTGTCTACAAGAAGCAGTCAAAAGTTGCTGAAAGAAGGTGTATATGAGTTGTAAAAAAAGAGCGCGCACATAAGTATTAAATGAATGAATGTACAGGCCAACAAACAAAAACAAATAAACATTTCACTGCTGAATCGCTTAAAGCTATCGGTATCTACATACATATGTATGTATCTTGTAGTGAATTTAGCTACCATGCCTGTGAAGTAAATGGCGTTAAAACGCAGACATTCATAGTCTTCGTTGTTATTCATTTTTATGTATTTGAAGTGAGTATGTGTATAAAAACATTTTCTGTCTGTATCTAAAAATTCCGACAGCATGAATTGCTATTGAACTATATTCAGTGATGCGCTGCTGGTAAATGATTTTCTGTGTTTTACTTATTGTAAGTCAACCAGAATAAGTGACTAAATGGTGAACGAATCAGCGAACATTTCAACGTATAAATCAAATGTATGACTGACTGGGAGTACATGTACAATACGAAGATATTATACATGTATGGAAACGTTGATTTAAATTTGTTGTGTGTGTTTCCGATATTTTTGCACATGAGTAGGCTTTTGTTGCTTGTTGCCTTACCTTATGTTGAAATGTTATATTGTCGCTCGGAAGCAGTGGTTAAATACATAAATAAAGAAGAAAAAAGAATATATTTTTTGTTACAAAAGTCTTTCTAAAGCGTTTTTGACTCTCATATGCTAATTAGCTTAAAAAATCTATTGGATTGACTTCAGTTACTTATTAGATCGTCTAAATTTAATTGATTTCGCTCGAAATTCTTGTGACAAATAGCGAGTGAGAAATACTGAATACTGCAATAGCATAATTCATAATGTTATGAAATTGATAGATAATTGATCTGCTTCAAATCCCAAGTTTTGATCCAAAGAACACAAAGTGCCATGAAAAGTTTCTCAAAAAAAATTCTGTTTTTCGAAGTCGACTTCAAACTGTAGCTCGGGCTATTCATGTTTAAAAATAACATGCACAACCAGCGTTGCAATTTGCCAAGTTTTTGGAGATGCAAAAAGTTTTCATTAAAGTTGTTTTCTAACAAACCAAACTTTTTTTTTTTTGAAAAAATTCAATTTAACAATTTTTTTCAATAAATTTCAATAAACACGAAATATTTACATTTTTAAATAAAATATTGTATATTTCATTAGTCCCGGGCAAAAGTAGCAAAGAAACATCAACAGAAAAGGGCATTGGCCTCCGGCGTTTCATTAAAAATTTTGGTACTTTTGTTTCTAGAAGTTTCTTTTTTTTTCCAGAAATAAAGTTTTTAAAAATATTACTTGTGAACTATTATCCCGTATTTTAGTTATAAAAACATGGTTGAGATCAAGTTCAGATATCGGATAGTCATATATATATACTAAAGAGATAGTCATCGTAGTAGCTGGCTTATTAGACGTGAGGCGTCGGTTTAACCCCAGGTGAAGAAATCTCCAACAAAATGAAATACGAAAAAATATTTCTTCGTCGACTTCATCTCAGCATATTTCTGGCTATAACATACATAATACATAATTGGCCCTTACAACCCTTCAATCAGGATTACGGCTTAGCTTCTAACATCACTTAAGTTGTGTGTGTTAATTTTATACATAAGTGGCGGGACCTACAGTTTAAAGTCGACTCCGAACGACACATTTTTCAGAAACATTTCATGACAATTTTATTTAGTCTCAGCTTTTTTGCCAGAAATCTGCTGAGAGGAAGTCGCCGAAGAAATATTTTTTTATATTTCGTTTTTGATGTCTGATCGGGGATTTGAATCGTGGTCTTTCGTCTAATATGCTAACACACTACTACTACTAGACTACGGCGACTGGCTATAACTCTGAGCGTAAATAAAATGAAATGATTGTAGCTTCTATAACTCTATACCTTTTTGGCGTCCCGTCTCATTTTCGAATTTGCATTATTGTCATAGGCCCATAATACGATCAAAATCTCCAAACATCGGCTCTGTAGAATAGAATTAATTTGATTATAAAGCCTTACAGCTATTATATCCCTTTTTGGGCTTTCTAAAAGCTTCGAATAATTATTACAAAATGTTTGTTAAATATGGCGCATAAACTAAACCAAACAAATTGTATTTAACAAAAAAACTACGAGCAGTTAATTTAATTTTATATCATCCTTATACTTTTAGGTTAAACTACTTATTTTTTTCCTATTTTAATACATTTTGTTTAAGGAGAGTAAAATTTACAACGTTTTTATTAGAGAAAAATGAAAGATAAAAGTGTGTTCCTCTGTAGATTTTCGATGAATGATTTTTCTTAGTTTGAACGTTTCACTCATGTGAATAATTGTCCGTCATGACTAATCTTTTGTCTATAGAGTATAATGTATTGTCTATATAAATTATAACAAAATAGGTAAATAGAATAAAGACTGACAACCACTGACAATTAGTATGCGCGTATAAATATAAAATAAAAATAATAATAACAATGATGAGTAATAAGTCAAAGTTTAATAAAATGTTAATACAATTCACATAAAAAATAAAATATTAAAGTAAATTTAATTATTTCGAGTAATATTAATACTAATATTATAATGCGTGCAATTGTAAAAAATACGAAATATTTATTGAATTTTTTTATGACATTGAATCTCAGATTACGATTAAAAGTTTTTATTCTCTTTTTATTTATATTTATATAAAATCTTATCTCTTAATATGAATTAGAATAGAATGTATTTATTGGTCATAAGTACTGTCTACTATACACAACGTTTTGTTTTTATAACTGATAAATTTTTTTCTGATAGTAAAATAATAATAGTGTACGAGTATGTATACAAATTTGAATGCGTACTTATGTGTATAGTATTTAAAATCCTTTATATAATTAAGTTATCAACTAAAATCTTACTTCATTCATTTTATTTCTTTTTGATATGTGCTCAAACATTAAATATACTACGTATATTACGTACTCTTTTTTTTATCTTTTTTTTTGTTTTTTGTTTTTTTTTTGTTGTATTTTATATGTACCTATCAAAATAAACATAACCGTAGTATTTCTAGTGCGGTGGTATATATGATACAATAATAGTGTCTGTGGTTGCGGACGTACGTAGTATGTGTATTTGCAAAAGACTGCCAATAAAAAAATGAAATAATGTAAAACAACACAAGACAAATCAAACCAAAACAAAACCCAGAAGCATGCCAGACAAATTTGCGTCAGACTTTTTTATTGCCAGTGCCACTGAACGACGAATTACGGTAAATTTTTAAGTTTACCACAGTATTTCTTCTACAATCAGCAACATTTTTTTTGGGACGAAGGACACTGAAGTCTATTGTCATCTCATTGGATTTATACATTGTAAATGAATTTTTTTATAAATAAATGACAATAAAAATAATAATAATAATAATTTAATTTAAGATGTAGTTAATAATACATTTCCATTTTCTACTAAAAACTGGTAACAAATATTTGCCACAAGTTTTTTTTTTTCTCGAAGCTAATTATTCAATATCAAAATGAGACGTTACATACATCTAATATATTGATTAGATTACATACATACACACATAATTGGTCATTACAACCCTTCAGTCAGGATTGTAACTTATTTTCTCACACCACTTATACTGTGTGTTAATTTTATATATGAATGGCGGGACCTCCAGGTTAAAGTAGACTCCGAATGACCGATTTGTTGAGAAAGTTTTCATGGCGATTTTATTTATTCTCAGAAATCTGCTGAGAAGAAGTCACCGGAGCAATATTTTTTCATATTTTGTTTTGTTCGAAATATCTAACCTGGGGTTTGAACTGTGGCCTCATGTCTAATAAGCCAACAGACTACCAACTAGACTGCGCCGATTGTCATATTAATTAAATTACTGACTTTTAAATAGAATTACTATTATGCCCTTGCATTGCCACGGATGGTTGTGGTTGTCTGCTGTTGAGTGATTGTTTTGTTCACTTATAGGTGACACTAAAAGTTTGATGGAATTGGCATTTAATCAATCATAGATATCATAGCATCTCAGTTACTATACCAGCTTGTATTATCTTGAGATTTAATTTTACGTAAACTGATGATATTTTGTTTTTTTTTTAATTTCTTCTTTACTTGACTCAAAAAATTCTAATCAGCCGGCTTTAAAAAGCCTGTTCTTCGCAATTTAATATTTTTTAATTGTTATAACAAATCATTATCAAGTTTGTTTCCTCCTATACTTGCTTTTTTGTTTTGTATGGTATGTACATATGTAATGTACATTACGTTTTTTTTTTTATTATATTTTTTCTTTATTTGATTTTAAAAATTTTTTTGTTTGTAAACATTTGAAAGTTTTGTTTTTGTTTTCGTTTTATTTTATTTTTTTATTTTTCTTTTCTTTTATATACTTACATACAAACATCCATATGTATGTATGGGATGTAGTTTTGTTTATTTTTATTTTTATTTTTTTATTTTATTTTATTTTTATGTTTAAATTTTGTTTTCTTTAGTTTATATTATGTACTTTCATTATTGTAGTTTGTTTTTGCATTACGCTCTGCGCATTGGTAAAAATGACTCGAAATTTTAGACTTACACACATGCATGGTATATAGTGTGTATACATTATTGTTCGCAATTCGTTTATACGCGGGATTTGTAATTTTTTTTTGTTTATTTTGCTTAAAAGCACAGGCCTAAAAGCAAATAAATATCCGTGATTTAGTTGGCGGCATTTGATGACGTTTCTGTGTTAATGGTGTTAAACTTTCACAAACAATTTCATTTATTTATAAGTTCTTATGGCAATTCCAATACAAAAAAAAACAAGTGTTTTAAATAGATTTAACAAATGGTTGGATTAATTCTTATTCCTATTTAAACTATCTTAAAATTATTGCACAGTTATGATAAACAGGTAATATGTAATTTTTCCAACAGATGCCTTTAGAAATCTGTTTCTGGCGTTAGACAAAAACGATTGATTAATGCTAGTGACTTTAATAATTGATTAATGCTCGTGACTTTAATAATTCTTGAACCAATTTTATAACATGACAAAAATCGTTGAGTCTTGTAAACGATATACTAACTGCTTTGAACATTGAACAAAAATCATTTAGAATCATTTGAATAAGAATTTATGTAAACTGTGTTCATAAAAAATGGTCAATGAAAACGGTATCAAAGACAAGATTGAAGGTCAGAAAAGTTTCGCTGTGTGTTTGATGGGTTTGTTAGGAAACCATAAACTATGGGGAGCCCCTTAAACTAAACTCAAAACCTCACGAGCCATTTTAATAGATTCAAATATAGCCTAGACCTGACACCAATTAATTTGTCAGAAAAAATTAATCTCAATACAAGCTTGCGAAAACCAATTTTGTACCAATTTGCTGTCTGTGGAAGTCTCTATTGTAATGAATGAATGCAAACTCTATGGCCTGCTATAGGCATTTATAGAACAAGTTTGCTGCTGGGATTAGAGAAGGCCAGCCTGAGGTTAATTTGTGTGTTCTAATTACAAACTGCGAAATTACATCGGTGACAAGGATATGGAACAGATCCCCGCCGGACTATTGTAGGACATGTTGTGATGAGTTGTAGTTAGAGGTTATCGAACACCTCCTCTGTAACTGACCAGCCCTCAGTGGGTTGATGTTGAGATGATGTTGGGCAGGGGCTTCTTCGGGGGTTTGAATTCTCTGTAGAAAGTCGACATTAGAGCTCTTCATATATTTATAAATAGGTTGACCTGGTTGAGAATTGCTAGGGCATTAAGGTTGTAGTTGCAGTCTCTTGTGTGTTTGTGATCCATCTTTTTTCCTCCGTCTCTTATGTCTTCCCTTTCCTATCTCAATCACTATTCTATTTCTCCCTCTCTTCTAGGACGAACTTAATTTGAGCCTTTTTGACCTCTGGGTATTCTACTTCTCCCAGTGGCAAGTACACGTCCTAACCTAATCTTGAAATCTCAATACAAATTGTAAACAATAATGACACATGAATATATGGGGTATAATTAGATATTACATGTCTAATAACGAAAATAAATTCAAATTAATATATATTTATGTAAAAACAACAAGTATTATATAAAATAATAACAATTTAATTTTCTTTTTATTTTCAGACCAGTATCTCTTCACAGATTCTTGTACAGATCGTTCCATCCTGCAAATATAACTAAATGTAAAACTAAAAATGTTTACTTTAATTTATCTGAATGAGTAAATCTCAATCAAACACTCCTTTTCTCTATAAATTAAAAATTTATTAAATAACGCTACATAAGATAGATCGGAACCATTTGGGACAAATGAAAGAAATATAACTTTTTTCAAAGAAAGAATCAAAGAAAAAAGTTCTTGTATATTCGTTATCTGATGAAGATAAAGAGTAAATTAGATCTCTTCCACATGTAAGAGACTATATGTCAATAAGTTAAAAAACAAAAACCAGGACATTTACTATTTCTCAATACATTTGTTGTAGTCTTTATTGTTGTGCATTTGCATAGAATACATAGAAGAGAAATTAATAATAAATACTTGACACGAGTGCCGCAACATATTGGGACGCTAGACAACAGCATTTTCATCCAAAAATAAAAAACGTAGCAGTAATATTGATCACTACGTTTCTTTTGTTTTTCTTTTCCTGCCATCCAGCATAGAAGAACCCATAAATAGGGGGTTCATCATTTCCTAATTAATAAGTGAAATATTTTAAAAAAATTGATTGCGATAAGGTCAATAAAAAATAAGATCATCATCAAAATGACTACCGATACCCGCCGACGTGTTAAACTATATGCTCTTAATGCTGAGCGTCAGTGGGACGATCGTGGCACAGGACATGTGTCATCAAATTATGTAGATAGATTAAAAGGTTCGTAGTTAATTTCATTACAATTTCGTTTTTTTAATATTTACTTTACTTTTTTAGGCATCTCTTTGTTAGTACGCGCCGAATCAGACGGCAGCTTACTTTTGGAAAGTAAAATACAGCCAGATACTGCTTATCAAAAGCAGCAAGACACTTTGATTGTTTGGTCCGAGGGTGACAACTTTGATTTGGCCTTGAGTTTTCAAGAAAAGGCTGGTTGTGATGAAATATGGGAAAAAATTTGTCAAGTAAGTGCGAAGATGAATGTAAAAAATTTTTCCAGATAAAATTTACAGTGCTATTGCAACAAAAAAGTCTATAATATTTGAAATATTCGATTTTTTCTTTCCTATTCACAGGTTCAAGGCAAAGATCCTTCAGTTGAAATCACACAAGACATCGTAGAAGAATCCGAAGATGAACGTTTCGAAGATATGTCAGATACAGCACCGCCTATTGAATTACCGCCCTGTGAACTGGCCCGCCTTGAAGACATTTCCGAAGTCATACAGAATTGTTTGACCACACCGTTGCGCAAGGAAAAACTTTCAATGGCTTTGGAATCAGAGAATTATATAAAGAAATTACTTAATCTGTTTCATGTGTGTGAGGATCTTGACAACACCGAAGGTTTACATCATTTGTTCGAAATATTCAAGAATATTTTTCTATTAAACAAAAATGCACTCTTCGAAATAATGTTTGCTGAAGATACCATATTTGATGTGGTGGGTTGTTTGGAGTATGATCCTAGTGTAACGCAGCCGAAAAAACATCGTCAGTATTTAAAACAGTGGGCTAAATTTCGCGAAGCAGTACCCATTAAAAATCAAAATCTCTTAGCGAAAATCCATCAAACATTTCGTGTGCAATATATACAGGATATAATATTGCCTACGCCATCCGTATTCGTAGAGGATAATATGTTAAATACTTTATCTAGTTTTATATTTTTTAATAAAGTCGAAATCGTTACGCTAATCCAGGAGGATGAACGTTTCCTCGTTGATATGTTCACTTTACTTACCGATCCAAGTACGAGTGACGCCAAACGTCGTGATATCGTTTTATTTCTAAAGGAATTTTGTAATTATGCCCAAAACTTACAGCCACAAGGTAAAGATTCATTTTACGATACCCTAACGTGTCTGGGCATATTGCAAGCTCTTGAAATAACATTGGTTATGAACGATCAGAAAACGAAAGCTGCATCTATTGACATACTAACGGCCATTGTAGAATTTTCTCCTTTAGTGGTACGAACTTATACTCTGCAGCAAGTAAATCGTACAGAAGGCGTAAGTATTCTTCTAATATAATAAAAAAAAACTTCTTTAAAATTATTTTAATCATACATTAACTATTTATAGGATCGTATGTTGTTAAATATTGCCATTGAACAAATGCTGAATGATTCCGAACCAGAGTTAGGTGTTGCTGTGCAATTAATGGGCATTATTAAGATATTGTTGGAACCCGAAAATATGTTAACCGAAAAGGGTGACTTTTTGAATTTCTTCTATAGACACAGTATACAAACCTTAATAGGCAAGTTTTATTTTAATTAATTCAACACATTCAACTTAACTCACTTACACATTCAACTTACTTACTTTCCATTACAGCACCCTTGTTGCTCAATACTATTGATGATCGCCCACAGAATGAAGATTATCAAACAGCGCAATTATTGGGAATTGTATTGGATATTTTATCATTTTGTGTAGAACATCACACTTATCATATTAAGAATTTTATAATACAGAAAGATCTCCTCAAGAGAATTCTTGTACTCATGAAGAGTTCTCATACGTTCCTTGTTTTAGGCGCTTTAAGATTATTAAGAAAAATTGTTGCCCTTAAAGATGAGTTTTATAATCGGTACGTTTTATATTCTCTTTGTTTTTTTTCTCATTTCAATATAAGCTTTACTTTCGTGTTTTTTTTTTCTTCTTGCAGACACATTGTCAAGGGAAATTTGTTTGCTCCTGTTGTGGATGCGTTCATTCGTAATAATGGCCGTTACAATTTACTTGAATCTGCCATATTGGAATTATTTGAATTTGTTAAATTGGAAGACATCAAGACGTTATGTGTTTATTTTGTTGAAACATTTAGCAAAATTTTTGATGAAATCGAATATGTGCAAACATTTAAATATTTAAAGAACCGTTACGATCAATATCAAGAGCGCATAAAAGATCGTGATAAGATGGGTTTAGATACGTAAGTTGTTGAACATTAATATATATGTAGATATGTCTTTCTAAAATTGTTGAATTTTTTAGTAGCATTCCAATTATACGCGGCAATCGTTTTCGTCGTGATCAAAGGCAAATGGAAGAGGAAGAGGAGATGTGGTTTAACGAAGAGGAAGATTTAGAAGAAATTGAAACCTATAATAGCGTCATGAAGTGTGAGTAATTGAGTAATAATTTTTGAATTAATTAGACAAAATAAACGGTTTTTTTTAATATTTACAACTGTATTGTTACCATGAATGAATGCAAATTTAGTGGTAGTTCTCAAAGACTTCTTTAGCGTTTACGATATATTTAGTCTTTTTTTTTTCCTAGTTGATGATATGTTTCAATATTTTTTTTAGCTGTTACTGACAAAAATGGTTCCCAAGCATCATCACAATTGCAACAAAAATCACCGCCACAAACAGCACAACAGCTGCAACAACAACACGGTACTAGTAGTATGTTAGGCAATACCTCGGGTACCAGCAATTTAAATACAACAACGACGTCATCATCGAATCTTTCGCCTACAGGAGGTGGTGGTGGCGGCGGTATTAGTGGAAGTAGTGATTCCACAGGCAGTATACAAACACCCTCCACTAGTAGCAGTAGTAATAGTAATTGCAATAGTAATGAACAACAAACGTCCGCCGCTCATTTGGGAGTTGCTGCAGCTGCAGCAGCTGCTAATTTAGCTTTGCACCAGCACCAACAACAACAACATCCATTGCACAATTATCAACAGCAACAGCAGCAATTGAATCTGAACAGCACTTTAGTAGCGGCTGCAGCAGCAGCAGCTGCTGCCGGAGTGGCATCGACCTCTTCTGCTGCCCACTTGGAAGCACAACAGCAGCAGCAGCAACAGCAAAGTGATATTGTTGAATTACAACAGCAATTGGCAGCAGTAGAACAACAACAAGAGTTAGCGTTAAGTGGAGCTGGTGGAGTTGGAACTGGTGGTGTAGCATCGACATCAAATGCCGCCAACGTAACACAAACAACCGGTCCTTCGACAAGTGCTTTGACAGAATCGGCAGTTGCTGCCGCAGCTACACAGCTATTATCGTCGATGGCTTCGAGTGAAGCTGTAGCTGCAGTAGCAGCTGCTGCGGTTGCAGCTGTGGCAGCGAGTGTTTCTGGTGTAAACGCAGTAAATTCAGCTGCGGTGGCAGCTGCCGAAGCAGCTAAACTTAACAGTAATGACAGTAAAATGAACACAACTACTGCATCAGTAAACGAATGTAAAGAGGCAGAGCCATCATCCGCAGCTCAAACTGGGGAAAATATTTTAAAGAAGGTAAGTTAAGCTGAAATATTAATGCCTTTTCCTGTAAGTTTTATCAAACATAGTAGGTTGTTCGAGCCAAATACAAAATATCGATTTTTAATTTACTTATCTGTTTGACTAATTTAAAAGATATCACGCGAAATTATGGAATGAATTTTTATAATGAATGGATCAAGATTAGGATACTTTTCACACTGAAATATTGTTAGAATTTATTCTAATTTTTATAAATCTACATACATAGGTCATTACAACCTTTCAATCAAGATTAGAATCTATCTCACATCACTTATATTGTGAGTATTAATTTTACACATGAGGGGCGGTACCTACAGTTTAAAGTCAACTCTCCGAAAGACAGATTTTTGAGAAATTTTATTTACTCTCAGAGTTTTTGTCAGAAATCTGCTGGTGTGTAAAGATAGGTTTATGTTGACGGTTCTTTATTTAATTAGCTTCTGCATATCAAATGTGCTCATTATTTAATCACCAAATCACCGATACCAAATAACTAAATTGTTATTTGTTAACATTTTACCCTCCATACAGTAAATAGTGAAACATAAGGCAAGCGCATAATGCCGCACATATCTTTAGCGTCAGGATATTGCATCAGTTCTGTATTAAAACTATCTTGAAACTAAAAGTTAATGATTGTTTTGCAATTATGCTTTAAGTATTTTTAATATAATTATTAACCTTAATGTGACTTATTCGGTCGAATTTGAGTTGAGTCCTTCGGAAAGATGACCTTTTAAACCTTTCAGAAGCCTTTTTAAATCAATAGCAATGGTTTACTAATCCAACAATTAAGAAAAGTTATTTACAATGTTAACTAATATTTTCTAAAGGCACGTTTCGAAATTTTGAAATCACTTTTGTTTTTTCATCTGGTGCTTTTATAACGATACATTATTATTCTTTTTTTATTATAAATTAGAAAACAAATATTAATATTTATTCTAATTAAAACATACTTTAATGTGATCACGTGTATTTGCGAAATTTAATAAAATCATAAATTTGTTTTTATTATTGTTTCTAGCTTGTTGATTATGGCAGTGATTCAGGTGATGAATATGAATTGGAAGATGATGATGAAGAAGAGACCCCCCATCAAAAGAAGCCACGTTTGGCATAGCAACTTTACCATCAGCAACACCACCAACACTCTCAAAATCAAACACAATATCATCTACAACAACATTCTAATATTCATCAACATCATCACCATCAGCTCCATCAACAACACCATAATCTACAGCATCAGCATCAGCATCAACATCAGCATCATCACCATCACCATCAATTTCAACATCAGCAAACGGTCGCAACTAATGCTGCTGTAGCAGCAGCGGCTGCCGCTGCAGCCGAGACTATTATAAAAACATTCGCAACCATGTCGTCGTCGACAGCGGCAGTAGCTGTAACGGCATCGTCTACGGCAACCATATCGCCGTCTGTTTTGTTATCAACGTCACCAACATCATCCTCTTCAAATTTGAACTCGGCTGCCGTTGTCATGACGTCTTCATCCATTTACAATAATAATACAACAACTACTAATCCCAAGAACAAACAACATTTTTAACTTTTTAAATATAAAACAAATTATATATATAATGAAAAAAACAAAAAATATAAAAATAAAACATTAAAAATACTTGATCTAAACAAAGAGGAAAAAAAACAAAACAAAACAAATTACCATAATATAAATATAGTTAAAAGAGGAATAATTTTTTTTTAGCCACAGGCTACATTTAAAAACAAACATGCAAAAATAAAAAAAATCTTTAAAATTAAAAGATTACACATTAATTACAACAATTATAGATATGTAAAATTTCAGTATAACAAAGATAAAGAAAACAAAACAAAAAATTGAATAAAAAAAACTACATAAAATTTAAAAAAAGCGATCTTTAAAATGATGGCAACTCAAGCAAAATTGACAAGTAAGAGGAGTATATTTATTAAAATAGAAAAAAAAAACATATTTTAAAAAATTTACATAATTAGTTCTATTTATTTTATTTGAAAAAATATATAAAAAAAATAGAAGAACTTAAAACATCGGGAATATTTCAAAAGTACACAGAATAAAACTAACAAGTAATTTGTAATTCATTTTTTGATTTAATTGATCAATTATCTATGTAGATCTACATATCTATGTAGAAATGGATTTCTTTAAAGAATTTATTTTTTTTGTTTGCAATTCAGTTAACTTTTTTTGCTTTAAATGTGTATTAATTGAACTTCAACAATTAAAGCATTGACAAACTTTAATTTTCCTTTTAGTAGTTCAACATTTTCGTTTTTTTAAATCAAAATTTTAAGAAAAATAAATCATTTTCGCAAATCAAACGATTAAAAAAGTTATTTACAATGTTACAATTATTTCCTAAAGACGCGGTAATGGGATTTTTGAATAAAACTTTAATGTTGAACATGGTAATGATATTGTGTGGGCTATAATACTCATTCTCCACTTTCATTGTTTAGTTTGTATGGTGGTATATGAGCTGTATTTAAATTATTTATTATCTTAATAAAGATTTGCTTTATGTTAAGTGAAAATATTTGCTTCTTTAACTTCTTGTTTAATAGTATAGCTGAGTTCCTAAAGCCAAATTAAAATATTCTTCTGACAATTTCTTATATGAACTTTTAAAATTAGTTTCTTCTCTCTTCAAACTTAATTTTTTTTCATATTTCTTCTTATTGGCTATGATTGGTATCCGTAATTAGAATTTATAGGTTGAGACATTTAATAGTCTTTCTTTTTTTCACTTTTACAATTTTAGGCTAGATTTAAAGATCACATGAAATTCGTTTATTTAACATTTTTAATATTTTTTCATTCTTATAAACTAAGGTTTATATAAATAACACTAAAATCTCAAATATCGTGTTTTAATTAATTACATTCTAAACAATGTTGTTTTTCATTAAATCTAGAAAGAGTTAAGTTGAGAGGATTTTGATAGCAGTACATATAAACTTTAAACCATTTTAAACTACAATTCAAAAACGTGCTTTAGAAAAATATAAATAAATTCTTTAAATAAATTCATTTTTGTTATCTGCATTAATAATTTATCAATTTGTAATAATTTTGTTAATAAACGTTTTTTTATTTATTGCAAATTTCAATAACATAAAACCAATTGTTGTATTATAGCGCATAAAATATAATAAAATAAAAATAAAAATAATATAACTCCGTACTGGTAAATCTTAAAAAAACTAACTTTTTTTACTGAACATACAAACAAAAAATATATATAAATTAAATACAAATAAAATAAGAAATAAGAAATCACAATTAATAATATATACAATACATACATATACTCATATTTTCATGTTAAGAAAATAATTAAATTATAAAGTAAATAAAATAATTCAAAAAAAAAATAAAAAAAAATTAAAATATATTATAATTAAAGAGAAACTTTCAAGTTTTTCCACAATCAAGTTTTATTTTGTATAAGTTAATATAAATATTAAAACAAAGTTTTTTATTTTTAGTTTATATATACTATATAGTATATAGACAGATAATAAATATAAATGTACTATTTAAAGATTATCTCTAAACAAAAACCAAACAAAAGCTACTTTGAGAAAAGGTTTCTTTGTTTTATTTTATTTCTTTTTTAACACTTTCTATAAATTTTTTAAATATACACTATAAAAAATCTTATTTGTATTTCATAGCAGAGAAAATAAAAATAAAAAAATCTACTGTAAGTGTATTTTATAATTTATAAACAATAATTCCTTATATAGTATAAATAAAAAAAATTTTAAAAAAAATCAATAGTTGTAAACCTTTTTAATAAAAAAAAGGAATTAAATCATTATCAAAAAAAAGCGAAAAACAAGTATGTTTATTATTTTTTTTATAATAAGGAAAAATTATATTCTTATAAAAAAATCTAAAACGTGTCTTTATATTTATTGCAAATCTCAATACATAAAAACCAATGTTTATTATACGCATAAAATAATAATAAAGATACAAAATAAAAAATAAATTATAACTCCGTACTGTAAATCTTAAAAAATACTAATACTTCTTTTTACTTGAACTACATAACAGAAAAATATAATAAATTGAAATACAAATAAAATAAGAAATAAAGAAATCACAATTAAATAATAATCAATACATACATAATGATCATATTTTCATGTTAAAGAAAATAAATTAAATATAAACTAAATAAAATTAATTCAAAAAAAATAAAAATAAAAAAAAACTAAAATATATTATAATTTAAAGAAAACTTAAATTTTTCCAAATCAAGTTTTATTTTGTATAAGTTAAATAAATATTAAAACAAAGTTTTTATTTTTTAGTTTATATATACCATATATATATACAGATATATAAATATAAATGTACTATTTAAAGATTATCTCTTAAACAAAAACCAAACAAAAGCTACTTTGAGAAAAGGTTTTTTGTTTTTATTTTATTTCTTTTTTAAACACTTTCTATAAATTTTTTTAAATATACACTATAAAAAAATCTTATTGTTTTCATAGCAGAGAAAAAAAAATAAAAAAATACTACTGGAAGTGTATTTTATAATTTATAAACAATAATATGTTCCTTATATAGTATAAAAAAAAAAATTTTAAAAAAATCAATAGTTGTAAACTTTTAATAAAAATAAAAGGAATTAAATCATTATCAAAAAAAGCGAAAAACAGTATGTTTATTATATTTTTTTTATAAAAGAAAATTATATATTCTTAAAAAAAACTTTTATTTTCGTAACGAATTTTGTTAATGTATAACCAAAATAATATTTTCAATAATATTTTGTGTCTCAATTACTTTGCCAACTCGTTATATAGGAAATTGTTTAATAGCTTTATCATTGAAATGTTTTAAAAACAAACGTTATGATTTTCGCCTACAACTATTAAAGTCGTACAGCATTTTCTTTGAAGAATTTGAAAATATTCTGAATAATTATTAAAGCGTTTTAAGAAACAAAACTTTAAGTTTTTAAATTGGTATTAAAAAGTGTTTTGTTTGTAAGGAAAAAGTGGTCATTTAAAATATACTCAGAGCTTAATTTTTGCTTTATCAATTCTGAAATATTAAAAATAGTAGTCTTGTGAACTGAATAAAACTTAATAAATGTTGAAAAATCAAGGCAAGGAATCTTAAATGTTGTTACAATATATTTCGCTGATATTTGATTTAACATTTTCAACAGAAATAAAATTTCAGGTTGCTGAATATCAATTAAAAAAGAACAGAGTTTTGCGTTTTATTTTAAGCTAGTTTTCGATCATATTTCAAGTTCTATATTTCAATATTTTAATTTATTTTCTATTTACAATTTTCAAAATTTTTAATTATTTTTAATATTTCCAATTATATATACACATATGTATGTACATATATTATGTATTTAAATTTTTTAATGTTGTTACTTTTTTTATATACTCATCGCTTTAATTCTTTATATATATTTTTTCTCTATTTTATTTCTTTTTAATACTTGAAAATTATTTGAATTTGAACAACAAATTTTTTGAATTTGAAAAATAATTTATTGTTGTTATATATAACACAAAACGTTAAAAAAATAAAAAAAAATAAAAAAAATTAAAAAAAAAAAAAATAAATAATGATAAAAATATAAATAAAAAATGTTTATTTTAAATAATTTATGTTATTTTAAGAATTTATCCATATTTTTTTTAAATATTTTTTATTTTATTATTAATTATTTATCTATTCAAACATTTTGTAGTTGAACAAAAATTTTTTTTTAATATTTCATTTATGTATTATATTTTGCTTTTGTTTTAAAATTTAATTTAGTTTTTAATATTCAATTTTTTAAATTTTTATTTAGTTATTTATTGTTTTTTTTTCTAATTAAAACAATTTTTTAGATTTTTTAGATGCAGGAAAAAAATTTTTTGTTTTTTAATTTATTTATTGTATTATTTATTTATTTTCATATTTATATTTTGATTTTTTTTCCATTATGTTTTTTTTTTCTATTAATATTTTATTTTATTTTCAATATTATTTCATTTTCAATATTTTATTTTAATTTTTATTTAAAGCTATATTAAACAGTTTTTTAATTAAAAAATTTTTATTGTCAAATATTTTTCTTCTGTATATTCTGTTGCTATTATACATACTACTTCATAACCAACCAATTTTGTTTTTTCGTCCCTTGAGGATGATGATTCTCATTTTACATCATAACCCTTTTGAGGTAATCAAATTTCTTTTATATTCAACTGTTTTTTTCCAGTCTAAGAGCGGAAACGTTTTATACTGATGCACTGCAACTTTGATACTTTCTGATTTCTATTCCATCATTATCTACTGTGTTTGAGTTTGCTTAATAAATTTATAATTCTTGTTGAGATTCTGTTAATACATAACTAGTTATTCAGTTGAGTTTAACTAATTGATATTTAGCTTTTAAATGAGCCACTTTTTTTAGCTTTATGAATTGAAATTTTTATAATCATAAGCCTTAATGTGTTATTGACTTCCCGAACTGAGTAATGCAGCAAATCGTTAAAAGAAATATCTCTTGTACTTTAATGTTATTTATGCCTACTTTTTTGTCAATCGAAAAAGTTCACCAGGAAAAAAAATGTAAACGTTGTTTTCTTTTTTCTTGTTTTAATAGAGGGGGGCTTTATTGCAATTAAAACAATAATAATAATAATAATAAAAATAAATAAAATACAAAAAATAATCATGTTTTTAAGTTGTGTATTTAGAATTTTAATGTCTTCATATAAAAATTAACATTTATATATAAAAACAGTATAATAAATTAATGAATAACAACAACAACAACAACAACAAAGAAAAACTTTAAATTAAAAACACAAATTATTTAAAAGCAAAAAACAAAAACTAAGAAAGAATCATTAAAAAATAGTTTTAAATAGTTTTTAAACAAAAAACAAAGTATTGATGTTTTATTTAGAAATGGCGGGAACATTTTATATTCGGAATTAATGGATATTCATAACTGATGTTTACACTGAGAGAATAAAAAAACCGTTTTTAACAAGAGTAAACCATCTTGCATGGAATTCCTTTTTTTTAATATTGGAGCTGTAACTCCTTTACTAAAGCTGAAATCATATTCCTACATATTAATCGTTACAATCATACAGCTGTGCCCGTTATAAATCAAAGTCATTTACTAGAAGGTACAGTATCTTAAAGGTCAGTTATTCTCTAACTCCTAAGAAAAAGTTCAATACTGGCTTCAGCATTTCATTATTCCTTTAAGCTGCTGTAATTGCATATATTTAGGGATATCTTCACTACAAACGGACAACATAGTCAACCACTTTAAGCCGATTCGAATCGATTTTTCATTTTGTGGCTCTGATTTTCTACAGCAAACAATAGCAAATTGTTTCTTGAAATGAAACATCAAACAGATTGCGCATAAAATAAATTTAACATTGTGAACCGAACGGTCTAAGTGTTGCGGATTGTAGTGTCTAAAGTTCGTTATAAAACTGTTGCTTTATATAGCACACTGGGTCTGGTGACCATTTTTGCACTCAAGTACATATTGTTGTCTGTCGTGCATATAATTTTTCATAATTAGGTTGCAGTGATTATGCTGTAGTTTTACCATACCAATAAATTTAACAAACTACAACCCCCGGTTCTTCGTATTTTTGTCCATTGTTTTCCCTTAGAAATCTCCATGACAACCAAAACAGGCCAAAACTTTCGTTTTTCTAGTTCATTATTGTTTTCTGGCATTCGAAAAGAAACAACGCACTAAGGACGGATTAAAAAGTTCAAAAGTTCAAATAAAATCAAACAAAAATGTCTACCGATGATTCTTGGGTTTTTGATTCGCTGGTATGTTTCCTACATGGCCCTGTATGGAATGCACCTTTACAGACGTTTATAGAAGAAAAATCTTTAAGTAAGTCTTTACCTTGTGCAATATACAAATCGTATACAAAATCATTAGCAAGTTAAAAAAAAAAAATAACTGCATATGTATCATTCCAAGTATTTGATCCTAACTTGCAATTGGATGAGAACAATGAAGACATAAAACAAATTCATGAAGACTATAAGAATTTGGTGGACTATATGTTGGGTAGTTTTATGGAGGAAATGCAAATTACACCGGAACAATTTGAAATGGCCTGTTTGGAAGGTAAACAACAGCATAAGGATAATCCATTTCAGTTTCATCAAGGACTCTTCCAACAGGGAAATTTTTTAATGTTTATTTAGTATATGAACTATTTGAATTCAGAATGTCTTTTTATAGATATGGGCTGCTAATGATATCAAGATTTTTATACGTATGATGACTCAACGTAATGTTGAATTACAATTACAAGCACTGGATTTAATTGAGAAAAATCAATTGGCTTTACTGCAGGAAAATGATAGTTTCGATAGTCCAACCGATAGTATTCATTCTCAAAGGTAAGACTGTAGCTAAGGTAAGGGTTTCATTGGAAGTTGGAATGGAAAACTAGAATAACAACTTATTAACATAGGATTAAGCAACTGTAATGTTACATTCTTTGTATGCGTTGTGAAATAAGACTATGTACGGCAGTTCACTTGAATCCAAGTTCAGTTCCTTGAACAATAGCAGTTAAATAAATTTTATGTTGACATATAAATGTAGTAACTTTGAATTTAATCGCTTCTTTCCTTCATTCAGGATCCGTCAATAAGAGAAAAAATTTTCTTTTCATTTTATTCTGTATTTTCTATTTTGTATAGTGATAAATTGACTGACGTTGAAGATTTGATTGCTAAGTCCGTTGAGAAAGAAACTGAAACCCCCGAGGCCTCAGTAACGCCTGAACAAGATGACAATGAACATGATGTGACTGATAAATTTGATCGCTTAAATTTATTCTTTGAAAAAAATCAACAAGTAAATATTTTTTTTTAAATCTTTATAACTTTTTTAATAGCAATTATTAATAACAACAGGTTAATCCTGATGAAATGTTAACACGCCAGGAGTATCTAAGACAACAGCGTGATAAAATCATTGAAATCAAAAAGAAGACAAGAGCCAAACAGCTACAGGAGACTGTTGCCAAGACAATGACAATGTCAGCTGCAACATCAACAACATCAAATGGTCGCCCTACATCCGCTCAAGTAGCACAAAAACTATTGGAAAATGTTTCCAAACCAATTACTGGCTTAAATAAAGCTAATGAGCCGGAAGTTAATTCTGCTTTACAGTTGAGGAAAACTTTGGCCAAGCGCCTCAAAGCTGAGGTGGTAGAGCAAAATTAAACAACATACGAGTGTAACAGTTGTAAATTTTATTTGAAAGTGCTTTTGAGTAAATACATATTATTTTTTTTTTCAACAATCATTTAGATAAAGATCCGTTATAAATCATATAGCATTAAAATTAATATTATAAAAACTTTAAAAATACTAAAAAAAAAACGAGACAAGGGAGTTAGTAACTCTTCGGTAATAAATGACTAGGGACTAAACAAAGAAAGGACACATTTCATTATATATTCCTTTGGCAAATTGAATCAAATATAAAATATAAAAATAAAGCATAATTATAAAAATGAATGAAACGTTAATATTTTTGTTTACGGTAATTTAATATTTGTGCTCTAGAGGTGTGTGTGTGTAGGCGATGAGTATATAGAATCATTTTAAATTGGTATACGATCTCTTAAATAAGACATTATGGCTTCGGTACCTTTTTCTAAAGTTTGATGGCGTGGTAATTTAAAAGGATTTCCAATAATTTCCAAAGTGCTGCAAATTAAAATTTAATGTTTGTTAAATAAATAAAATTTTTACGTTTGCATATATATAAACATACGTTATATTTTTTAAATTTCCCAAAATAGGAGGCACTTGATCAATATCGTTGTTGCGTAAATCCAATGTAGCCAAACGTTTAAGTGCACCCAAACCAAAAGGTGTTGCATCAATCACTTTAATGCGATTATCACCGGCTAAAAGAATTTCTAGACCTTTCAGCTCATAAACACATTTTGGCAAAAATTCAAAGCTGGAGGAAAAGAAAGAAATATGAAAGTAATATACTTTTTCCATTCTATATGGAGACCTTTATTATGGTATCTATTTTTGGATATATTTCTTACCGGTTATTTGAAATATTTAGTTCCCTTAAAGTGTTCAATACACCAAATTCATCAGGTAATGATGTAAGATTATTGCAGGCTAAATTTACCAGGCTTAGACGAGTGAATTGTGATAGAAATGCCGGCACAAAACTGATTTGATTCTTTGCGAAAACTAGTTCTGAACAACAATCTTTCATGATCTTCAGCCTGTAAATATGTACATCAAAGCATTAATTTATACTAGCTATGTTTTCATTAAATACAAAAGAAAAATACAAATATTTACCCTTCAGGTAAAGAGGTAAAACGATTACGGGAAAAGTCCACAATGTTAACATTTTCAGCGTTGGCAGATTCGAACACATCATTTGGTACTTCAGTTAGATTTTGCATTGTAACAGTCAGACATCGTGTTTTATGAAGTTTGTATCTAAAATATGTATGTAGAATGAATTGAAAGATTTTATAAAGACGTTCGTTTGTATCTTACCTATCGGGAAATATGGAATTTTCTTCACCCAAACATGGTGGACGCCGAGGACTATTTAAACCATCACCAGCCATACTATTATTATCAGTCGCAGCTGCAGCAGCAGCAGCAGCTTCTAAACCAGCTGAACGATCTTTTAAAGTTTTCAATATTCTCACCGTGCCACACTGTAATATGTCACGACGTATCGATTTAATTGGATTTCCCTCCACTTGTAAGCTCACCAAATGAGCCAAAGACGAAAGAGAATATGGTAAATTGCTTATGGAATTATTTGATATATCTAAACGTGTAAGACTTTGCAATAAAGCAATTTCATCGGGTAATTGGGTAATTTTATTATCACGTAAATCAAATATTTTCAAATGTGGCAACTTTGAGCATAAATTCTTGGGTATTTTCTGTAAATTTTTTTTTAAATAATTACAAAACTAAAGTATTTTTCTTTTTCAATTTTTTGTTTTCTTTTTTTTTTCAATAACAAACCTCTATGAAATTATTGGAAACATGCAACTCCTGTAGGTCACAACCATCAAAGTCGGGTAATTCTTTGATATCATTGTGTTGAGCATATAAACATTGCAGCTTGCGTAAACTACCCATATCCTCTGGTAAGGCTATTAAGTCGTTATGCATTAAATCCAATTTTTGTAAAGCTTTAATGTACAGTTGATTAAAAATTTTTTTAGTAGAGGTTTAAGTGTTTACTGTTAAGATTTGTTGTAACTTACAACGCATATTAACCAAATCGCTTGGTAATTCTTTAATATGATTATAGGCTAGTAAAAGCGTTGTTAGACGCACCAAAAAACCAATACCACCAGGTAATTCAGTTAATTCATTATTTGATACATCCTTTTAATTTTTAATATTATTGAAATAAATAAATAATTTAAATTAATTGTAAATATTATGTATTAGATAATTACAAAATGATTAATAAAATAACCCATGGAAAAGTGGTTGATTAATGAAGTTTTATAAGCTTCCTTTTAAATGGGTATTTGTATAAGATAATAAACTATAATCCCGAATGATATAAATTTTATGTTAATGTTATGTTGTTTATGTTTTCTTCATTGCAAATAGTATTATCGAATTAAATATAATTAATAATTAATAAATAATACGTTTGAATTCTACTAAAACTAAGTCAGTATCATTACTGGTTATTGTCTAATAGGAACCTATTCGAGAACAATACGACTTTATTATGATTTTCGTAGAAATAATAATAATCTACCTAAAGTACTATTGACAAGATCTACAACATACAGTAAAAGATAAAAGTCTACATATACCGGTACATGTAGATTTTATTTTCGCAAATTTTTTTGTTGTTTGTTTTTTCTAATAATCTCTAGGTTATTTTTTATATTCGTTTTTGTCTTCAATCATTCTTAATGTTAACTGCCATAAACAATGATATAACACCATTTTCTATTTAATAAAATTACTACATGTACCGCTGTATGTAGATTTTTTGCTTTGACTATATTTGATGGGCTTATGGACTGTATAACTAGTTCAATGGCTTATTTATAAATTCTACTGGCGGTTAAATTAGTTTCAAAATATGAAATTTTCTTTTTAAAATTCAGAAAATTTTATGTTAAAAAACACAATTTAGAAGCATTATTTTGAAACTTCATAATCATTCATAAACATTCACAAAAAACCTTCATTTAAAAAAGTACTAACGTCCAAGATTTGATTTGAGTTTAGAACAGCTGAAACAAGGACACTAAATTCGAATAAATTTCAAGGTTTTTAAACGCTTTCTGCGGTTACCTATGAGTGGTGCTTCAGTCGTTTTTAAATAAAATACGTAGTTGCCGTATATGTAGTGTTGGAAGCCGCCTTGTTTAGTAGTAGAGGTGAGGCCACGGTTCCAAGCCCTGGTCAGACATCTCCAACGAAACGAAATATGAAAAAATATTTCTTCGGTGACTCTCAGCAGATTTCTGGCAACAACTCTGAGATTACATTAAAAATTGCCATGAAAAGTGTCTCAAAAAAAATCTGTCGTTCGAAGTTGACTTTAAACTGTAAGTCCGCCACGTATGTATAACATTAACGCACGCACAAGCTAGGTCGTAATACTGACTGAAGGATTGTAATGACCAAATATGTATGTATGTACATATATGTAGTAACTGAGATGTATTAAAAAAAGATTTCTTCGCTTTTTCAGCAACGTTATGTTATGATTAATCTTGATTTGTTTTGATAGATACGGCGCGGCAAAGCATTGCACAGCGTTGTTCTACGTTAACAGGATTTAGAATTAGCTTATTTATAAATTCTACTGGCGGTTAAATTAGTTTCAAAATATGAAATTTTCTTTTTAAAATTCAGAAAATTTTATGTTAAAAAACACAATTTAGAAGCATTTATTTTGAAACTTCATAATCATTCATAAACATTACAAAAAAACCTTCATTTAAAAAAGTACTAACGCAAGATTTGATTTGAGTTTAGAACAGCTGAAAAAGGACACTAAATTCGAATAAATTTCAAGGTTTTTAAACGCTTTCTGCGGTTACCTATGAGTGGTGCTTCAGTCGTTTTTAATAAAAATACGTAGTTGGCGTATATGTAGTTGGAAGCCGCTTTTTTAGTAGTAGAGGGAGGCCACGGTTCCAGGCCCTGGTCAGACATCTCCAACGAAACGAAATATGAAAAAAATTTTCTTCGGTGACTCTCAGCAGATTTCTGGCAACAACTCTGAGATTACATTAAAAATTGCCATGAAAAGTGTCTCAAAAAAAATCTGTTGTTCGAAGTTACTTTAAACTGTAAGCCCACGTATATATAAAATTAACGCACGCAGCAAGCTAGGTCGTAATACTGACTGAAGGATTGTAATGACCAAATATGTATGTATGTACATATATGTATGTAACTGAGATGTATTAGAAAAAGATTTCTTCGCTTTTTCAGCAACGTTATGTTATGATTAATCTTGATTTGTTTTGATAGATACGGCGCGGCAAAGCATTGCACAGCGTTGTTCTACGTTAACAGGATTTAGAATTATTTGACTTGTTTCTTTATTAAAAATTGAAGAGAATCTTAAATGACAACGTCCAGCAAAGATTGAAGAGCTTAGGAAAGCATTTCCTACGATAACCAAATTTCAAGGAATTATTTTGCAAAACATGCTATGGATGGAATAGGTAGACAGATTTTCAGAATAAACTTAACTTGTGTCCAATGAAATTTTATTTGAAATAGAATTTACGTTTTCACGTTTCACTACGGTTGAATACTCATACCGAAAACGGTTAGGTAGGCATAAGAATATTTACATTTACTTGAGTCTAATTTTTCCAAAATATTTGAAACTTTTCGCAGAAGTTAAAAGTATTATCAAACTTTCTGTTTTATATGTACATGAAAATCTTAAAATTAGTTTTCAAATCTTCTTACCAATACTTCCAACATATGAAAATCGCTTATATCGGGATGAAGTTCTTGTAATTTATTGTGCGACAAATTCAAAAAGCGAAGATCAGGCAAAGTAAAGAACTCTGTTGGTAATTCTTTAATGTTATTACGACTTAGATTTAAGCGTATTAGTTTTTCTAATTTTCCAATTTCTTTAGGTAAAGTTGTTAAGCCATTATCGTAGAGCTGAAAATAAATTTTGAAAAAGTTAATATTTTAAAAAAATTGAATATTTTTAAACGTTAAAATGAAATACTAACCGTTAATGTTGTTAACGAAGCTAAATTGGCAATTTTTGGTGATAGTTTTGTTAAATGATTTGAGCTTAAATCTAAATTATTTAAAGGTACTTGATTCCACCAAGCTTCCTCTTCATTTACTACCAACGACTCCAAAGTGACTTCTTTATCGCCATCACCACTATTTATAGTATAAACTTTATCAGGTACTGAAAACAAACAGAAAATTATTTGTTAATTTAATACCAATAGAAAGGAATGGAATTTCAAATTAAAATTAAATTATTTTCAAATACGTATTACAATTTTTCGATATTTCAATTTCATCCTTGCCGTCAGATTCTTCACTGTCAACTTCACTTTGTGATGTAGCGGCCATTTGAAATTCCCGTATGTGATAGTAACGCCTTCGAGGATAAGGACCACACATGCAAAATGATGTGAGTTCCTTAGTTTTATTCTTTGTAGCAGCAATTTTGAAGGATTACAAAGCAATTGCAAATTTTTTTCCAGCAAGTATGTTGTCTTTCAAACAGTTCTTTAGTAACTGCCTTATTTTCCCGATAAAACATCATATTCATACTTGACAATTTATTCGATTATCATTTAATTCATGATTTTGTTAAACCAGGCATGAAATTTAATTTTTCTTTATATGGCTTTATGTTTGCTACTTACAAAATCTAATTTATGGTCAACAGTTGTTGTAAAGTGTGACTTTGGTTTGTATTTAGTAGAGGTTCACTGTCAAAGTCAGTTCATTAACGAACACCAGACCAGTAGTTGTGGCTATGGTTAGGTGCATTTCTTAGCAATCACGACTGACACACTTATGCCAATTTGCACAAATAGAAACATGTTAACGAATTAGGTTGTTGCATTAAGTTGTTATATGTTAAAATGTATCGTACTAATCAAAGCCCAGCATGCTTCGCATATCGAGTTGCAATATTAGCGGCACAATGTAAATAAAACAACAAGCCGTCGTTGGATATATCTATACAATACAGTAAGTATATATATCCATACATGTATATTCATGCATATATATTTATGTTTGGTTTTATGAATAGCCACATTAAATCAAATTTTGTAAAATCTAAAAAATTATAATTTTTTAAAATTGTAAACGTAATTGTAAATTTTTAAAATTGTAATAAACCTGAAGCGAATGTAGTGATTTATTAATTAAATTGTATGTTTCTATTAGCATGTGCATAATATAACATATTAAGCAGAGAAACTAAATACCTGCAAACAGTGATTTTTTTATTTAAAATTACTTAAAGAGTTAAGAAAAAAAGGAAAATGGCGATGTAAAATTCGGTCAGGAAAAAGAGGAAATTTAGTGCGATATGCAAGGTATTAAGAATTTTAGAGCCGTCCACGAATAGAACTTGAAATGTTCTATGTTGAAAGCATGTCAAGTAAAGAAAATCTTTGATCGTAGAGGTATTACGAATTAGCTTTCAATGAAAGAAATTGCAAAATATATTTAGTAAAGCATCTGTAAATGGTTTTATTATAAGCATCACTAGCGTAGTCTAATTAGTAGGGTGCTGGCATATTAGACCTGAGGTCACGGGTTAAACCGTTAAACCCCAGCCTAGACAACTCGAGCGGAATATACTTAGTAGAGCATCTTTAAAAAATATGGTAATAGAAAAGAAATAATTGTTGTCCAGGTGATTCAATTCTTAAGAAGATTGAAGAATTTTAAATAAAAAAACCCGCAATAGGAACAGTGTAAAAAAGGAGTAATTTATGAAAAATATTTTTAAAATTTTTTTTCTTAATTATACTGTAAATAAAAGCATAAAATAGAAATACACTTTTATCCACGCACAAATGTGTATGCATTCCATTCAGTGTTTAAATTTGTTTCCTGATACTATGTTATTCTTCTTTAAATGCATTCCAAAACATATTAAATGTTCCCAAAATATCTGCGGTCCAATGTAATAACAGCCTAAGTCGAAAAGGATAATTTCGTGAATAATCACTTTTTATATGCAAGTGTTTCTGAAAATATAGAAAAGTGAATTAGAAAAAAATTCTTGCTAAATTAAAGATACATATACGGGCAGGCCTAAGATCATAAACAATAATAACGTCTAATTTGTTTAGGAGAGGAACATTTATTATGTTGACTTAGGTCAACATGTTTTTATTAAGACTTTTATTTATAAAAAAATATTGTTAGAGAAATAAGAATTTCATGTAAATATAAATTTTTGTTAGTTATAGCATACATAACTCAAATTGTCTTAAGTCAACTTAAGCTGTTATTGTTTGGGACCACAGATATGTATACTCAAGCGTATAATTTTTTATAAATAAAAAAATATTTATTTTTAGACAAATATTAACACATTTCCATTTCATTTGTTTTAACCAGAAAAAACAAAATAATTAAATCGACAAAAATACTACGGCTAACGAAGCATTTTGGACTCTGTTGCAATACATGTTTATCATGTAATAAATGCACACCAGGGTGTTCATACATCATTCAATCTCTTTTAACATGCGATTTGTTTAATGAATTAAACGTTGTTTTGATAGATATTATATCTACATTTTTAAACTAATAAGATGTTAAATTAAATGAAGGAAAAATAAAAGTAATTACTGGAGCGCTGATCAATACATCTTAATCATGGTAGAATTTGAATTTCTTGACATGTCCAATATTAATGTATGCTAGGTCAGTACATCGATATTAGTAAGCGTTTTTGCTTTACACCTCATTTCGTAGGACTATAGATTTGGTTTAGTTAATCAAACTGGTTTTTAAATCTTTTGATAGAGCCTGGGACTATAACAAATAATGGTTAATAGAATTTATATTGTTACCTATTGCGTATATTAAAAGAATATTAATTTTTAAAGATAAAAAAAATCACTGGTAAAAATTTCGTAATTTTCTGTAAATTAATTAATAATAATTGTCGACAAGAAAAGTACTGTGTTTATTGGCGCCTAAAGCTTTTATATATGACTTTAAGGTCTATTCCTTTTTATATATGATTTCCACTAGTTATTTTATTTATAATTTTTAGTCTACAGTTTAAAAGTGAAACTCACTTAAGGCACTTAAACAAGATTCTTATTTATTATATTATTGGCACATTGCCAGGACATTTGACTAGGGAAAATTTATGAATAAAACTGTCTTTTTATTTTATTTTTATAATAATTACGTTAATGGAGATTCGTTGATAACATAAACGACAAAATTTCAAAAAGTGAACAATCCATAAATCCCCTAAATTTGAATCCGATTGCACTATCACTCTAGGTTTTCTAAGTGCAAGTAAAACGGTTTTCGGCTATATTCCAGTGCGGATTAATGTTTTTTTTTCACGAATGTAGTAGAACTGAAAGTGCCAATATACAATTCAAAACCTTTTATGAATTTTTGCGATATTCCTTTGTTGTCTTGGATATACATACATATGTATCATTAAATGTAAATTAATACTTTAGCGTTTTCGTTCAAATCTTGTTAAAATAATACGATTCCGTCCGGGAATTTTTCGTTTAACCATATACCTGAGACTAAATACTACAAAAATTCGTAAAAGGTAGTGAATTCAAGAATATGCAAGTTTATGTTAGAATACCTCTAAAACCTAGGAAGATGAAACATTTCTGGGGTCTAATTCGGATTTAGCATACGAAAATCTTTTGGCCTCTGTCATTTAATAAATGGTGGGATACCCTAAATTAATGCAATATTTCTGTTTGTTTTTTATACCGCTTACGGCAATAATAGCTTAAATGCCCGATAATTACCTTGACCATCAACTTGAATACAACTGTTTACGGATAAACAATAGAAATGTATCACAGCTGACTTACCGGTGGCTAGACCTCTGCTTGACAGATTTAGTGCGCCTGTTTTACGGGCTAATTTCAATAGTTTTTCGGATAGTTCATTGTTATCCTCGGATTTTTCACGTTTATGAAATACTGGATTTAAATTACGCAAAGTAGGCCGCTGTGAATGACGTGCTGGTGGACGCAATACGCGTGCTGTTGTGCCTGAAGGATTTTTATTGTTGTTTTCCTCTTGGGTCCTGCTTGTACGCTGCATTTTCTTAATGCAATAAATATCGTTCTTTTATGCGTTGTTTGTAAGCAGTTGTTGTGCTCGTTTTTTTTTTGTAATTTTTAACACGACCTCCAATTGGTGTCAGGCATGTAAAAAAGTAATTTGATATTGATTTTCTAACAACGTAATATCTTCAGGGTTTGTTTTATATTTTCTCACTTTTAAATTTTAGTTTTTATTGTTGTTGAGTTCATCTCAAATTACTTTATAGCGTTTATGTGTGTTGTCACTTCCGACGGGATGTATATAGCTGTTGTTGTTGTGTTTTTTTAATAATTTATAATGAAGATGTTCCCCCTTTATCTGAAATTAAAAATGTGTTTCGTTCGTTCTGTGGAGGTCTGACTGCTTGCTGTAAATGTGTGATGAAAGTATAAAAAAATAACAATTAATGAAGACAAATACAATGAAGTAATAAATTCCATATCATTTAGAAATCAAAATTGATAAATAAATAACTTTTTTTTTAATACACGTACGAATTTGTAGTACTGCCTACTACTTACCTCTTTTATTTAAAACAATTTATTAAAAAGCTACAACAAAATTCAAACAGCCGCACTACAGTTGTTTAATTTATATTTCCCAACAATTTAGTTTTTCTTTCTTTTTTCTTTTGCTATTGTAATGTGGTTTTGTTTATTATTTAGTTTTTCTTAATGTTTTTGTTGTTTTTCTGCTTTCCAGTTCTTTAGCAATTATTTGTTTTTATCGTACTGAGTAAAGTACTCTGTTGTTATTTTTCTTTTAATTTTTTTTTTTGACATTTAATGCTCTCCACTAATAAAATAAAAAGTAAAAGCCTGACGTTGGTCGCCTTTCTTCTTCAGTAATGGCAATTCCACTGTAAAAAAATAAATTTTTAACAAGAGTTTAATGAGAGAATACAAAAATATAAACAGAGAGCGTTTAGTACAGCACAAATAAAGAAGAATGAAATTATTGTAAACAGCTGAGAATGTTTTTGCAACACAGCTCTGCATCTCAAGGGTTGTTGGCTGTACTTAGTGAGTTTAACATTGAGTTTAACCGTTAAATTGTGTTGAACAAATTCAAAATAATACTATCATGCACTTCTGGAACCATGTATTTAACAAATTTTTTTCTTATTGGAAAAAATATTAACATTTGTAAATATAAATGCTAATTATATACAGATATACCATTTGTTAATATAGGTGGATACAAAATCAAATGATTGTTTTTAAATTTCTTTAGAAAAAACCGAAAATTTTGATAAATACACAATAATTTTCACATATTATTCTTTTTTTTAATATTTTAAATTTGTTTTTGAATTAATCAAATACGTATACACAAATTTGTTTACATAGTATATAATTTAAAATACAAATATAAAGAAGTACATTGGAATGGATTGGTTTTTGAGTTTTTAAAAATTTATTTTGTTATAATTATTAGATTTAGTAAACTATGTTTCATAAAAATTACTTTTGTAAGATTTTTTTGTCTTGAGCCAGAAGCGTGAATGTTCAAAAGACACTACAGTTCCAACAGAAGCGGTTCAGCATCGCTGGTGCTCATATGCAAAACCCACCCCCTATATGCTTTGAACACTCTTCGCCCGCTTTAAGGTATTACTTCGCGGACGGCTGGTAAGCTCTAAAGTTTTCTCACATTAAATCAAATTTTGCATTCATACCTCCAACTTTCGGTGTTCCAGCATCAACTCAGACATTCTCTGGCTGCATTGACTCTATAGAATTCCAGAATTCAACACCTCCCATAAGCCGGTTCGGTACAAAATTCGTTTTCCGAGCCATTTGAATCTGGGGCAGCATATTAGAATATGCTTCACATCTTCCTCCTCATTTACACGGTTTATCCAAATCTGTGCAGATATTTCCTGAGGCATTCATGATCAGTTAGGAACTGGGTTACGTAGAAATTCAGCTCGCAATGTTCGTTCTCCATACAAGGAGTTATATTAGCGACAAGGCGAAATGTCCATCTTCCCTTTAGACTGTTCTCCCATTGTGACTGCCATTTCTGCATGGTCCGTCATTCCTCCGCTTTTATAGCTGCTGTTTGTCATGCTATATATTCACCTTATCTCGTTCGCCAATATGTCTATCGGTTTTGTTTTCGTCAATACCAGTACTGCTTCATTAGGCACTGTCCTGAAACCACCTATCTATCTAATTGCGCTTAGGCGATACACAGAGGACATATTTCTCCTCGTCGTCTCTATGGAGAGTGTTCCGACCATTTTGAACAAGCATATAACATTATCGACGTTATAACTCTCGATATTATTCAATATTTGGCACCATCCTTGTCAGTGCTCCCTGAGTAACAAATGCCTTTTCGCCGATGAATTTTACGTCCTCCTTGAAGTTTAACCTGTCGTCGATAATCACTTCGATTTCCGATTAGATCTTAGTGTCTCCAATGATCTCTTCCATCTTCTCTACTATTTTCCGGGCACTTATCAAGTCGGCCTCCGTTTTGTGTGGAGCACGTGTCAATCCTGCCCATCAAGCCATGCTCCAACTTTTTGAACTGCAATGTCATCTACAAAAGTCCACGCCGTTTCTGAAAATTCCTTTTCTCCAACACCTGTCTTGTCCTGAAAGTAATCATTCAGAATCTCCATCATGTATGGCGGCGTAGAAATGTTGAAAAGAGCTCTCATAATTCGCCCCTAATTCGCGGAGTTAAAGGCGTTTCTGACGTAAAATGTGACAACCACGCAGTATTCCTCTGTGTTAAATCTCCATCTTTCGTCTTCTATTGTGTCTCTTGCAATGTCGACCATCCTTCTTATCGCGTCAACAGTGAACCGTTCCTTCCTAAATCCATATTGCAGGTCCTTGTCTCTGCACATGTTAGCAGACGATTGAGTATTATCCTCTCATACCGTTACATCTGCCTACTTGACACTATGGAAAAAATGCTGGAGAGGATAACCTTTATAATATGTTTTGACATACATACATACATATGTACATATGTAAACATATACATTGTATTTCTAAAGTACTGAAATATAACGTAATGCACGTGACCGTATTATTTATTTTTCTTTCTTCACAAAATAGAAAATAGTAGACAACTTAAAATGTACATCACCAGACTTTAATTGATGGCGCATTGTGGATGGATTTGTTTGCAAGATCAAATCATTGTTGTTGATTTATATTTGCAAACAATTTGAATTTATCTGTCAAACGATTCACTCATCAATTGATTGATTTTTAATTTTCATAACAAAGATCATACTGGCATTAGAAATACGAAAATGTAATATGTATGGAAATTATTAAATGCGACATTTTGCGTTTTATTTCTAATTAGTTTTCACAACCGAAGTGATATTGAACTTAAACAGAAATTATAAAAATTAGTGGAATATTATTTATTGAGTACATTTTAATTAAGGTGAACATTTCAATTTTAATTTATGTTGTCAAGTATTTAAGAAAAACAAATTATTTTTTATTCTTAGACAATATTGAAATGTAAAGGTTGTTTATGATTTCGTATTTATTGCGTCTTATGGGAAGCATAGAAATAGAAATGCGTAGTTTATCCATATCAAATACGTAAAAGGATAGTAGAAGTATATACAATTGAAATGAGAAATAGATGTACATATGTATGTTTTCTCTAATACGAAATAATAAAAAAGTTTTTTAAAGGAACAATTTTAATTTGGTAAAATCGAAAAAGTGGTATTTTTCATCTTTGATCCAATAGCTATTCAGCCCACTATTTCTTTGGCGACTTCCTCTCGACAGTTTTTTTTTTTTTTTAGCAAAATCTATGAGAGTAAAAAACACTAAAGAGTAATGAAATTTTATGCTGAGACGAGGTGTTGGAAACTTTTGTACACCTGCTCAGTGACTGTCTAGCCCTTGGTAGGTTGAGGTTGAGGATCCTGGGCAGGGGCTTCTTCGAAAGTTTGGACTCTTTGTCGGGTGCTGACATTAAGGCTCTCCATCGATTCATTAATAGTTTGAGTTGGTTGAAAAGTGCTAGAGTTTCAATGTTGTAGTCGCGCACTCTTGTGTGTTTGTAGTGTGTGTTTTACTTCCATCTATTTCATCTGCCCTTTCCTACCTCGGAGGTCAAACTGAGTATTGTACTTGTCCCAATAACAACCTAATGCCATAAAAAGCTACTCAAAAAAATTTTGTCCTTCGGCGTCAACTTTTAACTGTACGTCACGATATTAATGGACAAAATTAACGTTCATGTTGTGGGTCGTAATTCGAACTAAAGAATTGTAATCATCAATTAAGTAAGTAAGCATAAATTTTTCTTATCTTTTTTTTATAAAGTGTTCACAATTCTTTTCCCTTAAATTTTAAATTATTCACAACTTTTTCTAATTTTAAAAAGTTAAACATTTTTTAATATTAAATTTTCAGACCTCGGTCATTGACTTTATGTTGTTTGATAATAGAAAATACACAAAATAAGAAAAATAACATGAAAAAATATTTGAAAAAAAACACGTTATGAGTCCAATAACAATTTCTCAAGTCTTAAGTAATGATGTCAAGGTCAAATGTGTAGATTTCCTCAGACATGACTCTTTGGGTGGCTTTGACGGTACGCCGTGGATTTGTATTAAATTTCTTAATTTCATTTTTTACTTTTTGTCTTTTGGTCTTTACATACATATGTCTTTAGCATTTATTGTCATATTTTCCATTTGCATGAATACTAAAAATAAAAAACACGCACATACTAACTCATATTTAAAGAATCCTTATAAGTTTACAAATGTTTAGACAGACGAATAGTTGAGTTGAGCATTTAGAAAAAAAAATAATTCTTTTGAATTTTTCTTTATGATATTATTTTATAAGAAGTAATTATTTTTACATCAGAGAATCATAAGAAGACTTCAAACAAATAGTCGGTAAATATAAAAGATTTGGGTTTTTCTGGGTTTAGAAATAATTTCAATAATTTCTGGCGAGGCTAAAAAAATAAAAGAATAACTTTATTTAAACTTATAGGCTGTAGGCGACAAAAAAGTATTTCAATTTGAATATTACACTTTTATCTATGAAATTATTACTAACAGTCTTTTATAAAATTAAAACAGCACATGCCCTATATAAAGATCGTGTCTATAGATATACTAAAAGCATATGTTGTTGTCATATGCAAAAGAGTTTTAAGGATTAAAAGCTAAAGAAGGAAGGCATTAAAAAAAATTTTTAAACGAGTTAAGTTAAAACGATTTCTTATGGTAACACTGTATAACAGAGTATAAAATTTGAAGAATTTTAAAAATTTTTTGCCTCATACTTTGCCTTTTACTTTGTTGTTATAGTAGGAGTGCTCCCAATTTGCATAACTACTGATGCATTTTTAAGTATTCGTAAGGATGCAGCATATTATTAGACGCGAGGAAACTGTTGAAACATCAACTTATCAATCTCCAACAAAACGAAATATGAAAAAAATATTTCTTCGGTAACTTCCTCTTAACAGATTTCTAGCAAAAACTTTGAGTGAAAATTAAATTGCCATGAAAAGTTTCTCAAAAATTTGTCGACTTTAAACTGAAGGTCACTTCACTCATGTATATAATTAACACACACTACCCAAGTTGTTTGAGAAGCTAAGTAGTAATCCT
Source organism: Sarcophaga bullata (assembly GCA_005959815.1). Taxonomy (NCBI): domain Eukaryota; kingdom Metazoa; phylum Arthropoda; class Insecta; order Diptera; family Sarcophagidae; genus Sarcophaga; species Sarcophaga bullata. Next base: position 220,847 of record QOCX01000122.1, read on the forward strand.
GACTGAAGGGTAGTTAGGACCAGTTATATATGAGTGCATAAATCACTCCGTAACGGACGAAAAATCAAATAGCACAGAGAGCATATCGTATTCGGTCATATAACATAACATATCAAACCACTCCACATCGTCACATGGTATTCAGTCGAATGAAGGCATCTAAGACTGGCACTTGAATGGGTAGGAGGAGTACGCCGAGAAGCAAAAGACAAAATAACCAAAGATGAACAATGGGATATTTATAAATAGTGACTGCATTTAATACTACAACTTGAATCTTTACCCAGGAACATGGAGACATGTCTCCGTGTTATAACATGCAGAAGAGAAGCCACTAAACCACTAGTGGCCATATGTTCATCATAGAGGTAAATGGAATAAATAAGGTGAAAAGTCCTGTGAGGATTCGCATTAGCGTGCTCTGGTCGTCCTTATTGAGTTTTCAAATACTTATAGTTGTCTCCTTATCAGAAACGCCCTAAAGAGTTTTTGAAGTACTGCCTACTGTGTCATTATTCCAGTCGATGTGACGTCTGCGTCCCGGTCATAAAATTCGCTTTTTAATTTTTAATTACCCAATGATGACTAGGAACCTATATAATGCAAATCAAATACCTTTTTACACTCCCAGACGGTCTGGGATCGCATATTCCTGTATTTTATTGATTTTATTTTAAGGGCCATAATGTATAATTAACACCATGCTGTAAATTCCTTTAAAATGGGAAAGTAATTTTGGTGACATTATGCGACAGATAGCCAGATACACCCCCGTTTTATTTCGAATTTATTTGAATATTTTTTATAAGATGTACACACAGCAGTAGCTAATGGATGGGTTATTGTGGTACAATTTATTACAGAAATAAGAACAAGAATATATAGACAATACTTTGTTGTTTTTGTTTTTACGAGTACTATAGAGAACAAGTTGGTCAGTATTTAAATGACCATAAACAGAAACTAAAGAAACGTAGAAATTGGTTTTAATAGAAAAGCAAAGCCGCATCGTTAGCCTGTCAATCATAAAATAAAAAAGGGGGAAAAAAAATAAAAATAAAAGGTTATTTGAAATACAAGTACAAAACAAGTGCAGTAAGTAAAACTATCATTTCTTTAATTTTCCTTGTGGCTTAAGAATTGTGGGCAATAATAATATTAAAACTGACTGACAGTGATATTATATGTATTGCAACGTTGAAAAAGTACCAAAATTATAATGAGAAAGTACTTGTTCCCATTACATTTATAATTGATTATTATAATCCTTTTGTCAGGACTATGGACCTCGTTGCTCACACCACTAATGCTGTATGTGTAAATTTTTTACATGAGTAGAGGGACCAACAGCTTAAAGTCGATTCCGAGTGACAGATATTTGAGCAACCTTTTCCTGGCAATTTTATTTATTCTCAGGATTTTTAGTAGAAATCTGTTGAGAGAAGGTTGACGGAAAAATATTTTTTCTTATTTCGTCTAATAAACCAACGCAATTACTTGCTAGACTACGGCGACTTATGGGAATAGTACTATTAAAAGACATATGTATTGCAATTCTGTAATAAGTACCAAAATTAGAATGAAAAACTATTCTTTCCCATTAATGTGTATAAATGTGGCGAATATTGTTTTTTAAAAGTATACGTTTTTAAGTTGGCAACATTATTTTGTTTATCAGAGGGTTTTACAGCTGACATTGACTGTAAATGGCGCGAGGCGAATTTATATTGGTGGAGCTTAGGAGAATTGAAAATATCGCTTTCGCATGGATTGTCTCCAATCAATATAAATTCTAAACGATCGATCTCATTTAATGCTAGCTGCAATTGGGATATGGACATCACAACAACTTCTAAAACAGATATCTTGGGTTAATCAAACAACTCGCGCATAATTGGTGGATCAGCAGTAACTAACCAAAGTATTAATAAATATAAGACTGTAATGAAATTATCTACTTTGAGTAATACCAACTTATGTAATTAATGCGTGTATGTAATGTAAAATGCATTCAAGAGTAGAGATTCCACAACATGGGATGCAGCAGCATCAACAATTTTTAAATAAATTTAGTCAGCAACAAGAATTTAAGCAATATTCAACCACATATCCGGTTCTTGGAATACCTAACATACCACAAAGTCAAGCACAGTTACAGTTGCCAGTATTACAACAAAATGCAATGTTAAATGTAACATCATACAGTACTAACGAGCAGTATAATCGGCATCAGTACACCTCCCAATATCCTTTACTTCAACAACATTCAATGCAACAGCAGTACATATCACATGCGACATATCAGTCGTTGATGCCAACTGAACAAACCAATGGGACGCAAATTCAATTCGAACAATCTCAACGAAATAATGAAGTATCACAGAGAGCAGATAATATATTTGAAGCAATATCACCAAATTGTTGTAATGATTTTCAGATAGAATCGACGATGATCCAAACCGATCAACAACAACAACAACTATCACTGTATCAACAATCACAATATCAATTAAATACAAACATTGCAGAAAAAGAATGTATAAAACTAGAAGAAGAAGAACTAAAATCTTTTACTGTCGCCCCACAATGTAGTTTTATGGACGCCTATCGAGAAATCGATGAAATTTGTAAAAAAGCCGATATAATACAGCGTGATCGAATAAAAATAGAAGAACAAATAATTATTGCAGCCAAACCTTTTCAATTACCAAATGTAAGCTTAGTTAAAGCACAATCGAATACAATACAATTTGATCAACAGCAGAAATATAGTCAAACGCTATCAGAGAATACTTCAATGAGTACTTTTCGTATGTCATCATCAACACAACAGCTTCAGCAATATAAAATGCCTCAGATGAGCAATTACTCAAATTCTATTCAGGACAATCAATCTAGGCAGGAGCGAAAAATGCTGATGAATTATGTAGAGACCAGTTTATCTAAAATTAACGAATCTTGTCTACAATGTAATTTATATCGAGATATTGCTTTAATGTTTGCTAAATTCAAGCCAAAATTATTTGGAGAATACCAAAAACCATTAAATATAGAGCAAGAGCTAAAAAGCAAAGTAAAAACAAATGCACACCGACCACATAGCATTACTGAAGTAGACCAAGAAATCGATGCAATTTTGAGACGATTGCAGATCCTAGATGGTCATCAAAAACGAAAAAAAGAAGAAGCTTTCAAAACAGTAAAATTTTTGCTACTGTCAAATGTAAAATCAAAGAAAAGACATAGGACTCTACGACAAGTGTTAACAGCTCGGCAGTCACAACAAAAGCTTCAGCAAAAACTGGAAAATTGGCAAACGCCGTCAGAGAATGTGTTGCTGCAAAATAACAATTACCTGTATTCTCATCAAACTACACAATCTCATCAAGATCGACAAACCCCGATAAAACATAAAAAAGACCAAACACAGAGTATAGTTCAAGATTATAATTTCAATCAGCAGAATAACTTTAGCAGTGCAACTATACCTGGGCAAAATCTAAAATTATTTAGAGAATGCGAAGACATAGAGATGATTTTAAACGAACTTGAGGAAATAGATCGCTCTGAACAACAAAAACATGAAATAAAATCAAATATTGTATTTGAACTGACACGTGTGCAAACACAAGTAGAAAAACTTTTAACAGATGTAAGAGCTATCAGAGATTTGTCCAGTGGAAAAGTGCAGCAAATACAATTAAATCAACTGTTAGATGATATGGAACTGATAAATTTAGAATTGCGAAAATGGCGGATCACCAACACTAAAACGAAGAACTGGCGTCTATTGCAGATGATGAAGCTGTGTCAGAATAATTTACAAACGATCTCAGAATTAGCAAAACTGAAAAAGAAAGAAGTAAACGTCAAAATTCCGCAACTCGCTGACGCTAATCGGTTGCGTCAAATACAAACAATTCAACTTCAATTCAAGTGATAAAATATCGAATAATAAACAAAATTTCTGATCTCCTAATAACGTCTTCAAATCCTAATGCTGCCTCCCCTACAGGAATATATTGTCGACAGCTTATCTATACTGTAAGTTACGCATTTATATGATCGTGTATCGAAATCTTTTGGCCGAACAGAATATTCAAAGATGGAGCTATGGATTAAAGCCGATTCAGTGTTAACTCGTGCTTCACTGGTCAAACAGAAATCAAGTTTGATGTCATATCTGCAGTCGCCACCCTAACTGTAAATACATGTGCTGAATTTGTCTTTGAAGAAATCTCTTTTGCTACCCCATAAATGAGATGAGTTGACTGTAAAAAAAAAATTCTTTTAAAGTACTGTTCCACCTTAAAGCCTATATTTCCTTATAGAAATAATAGCCACCAAAAATTCTTTTTTATTTTTACTTTCAAAAGGTTCGACTCGCATTATATTTTAGTTCTTAAGTTATTAAAATATTATTTGTTTGTAAATATTTAAATGTTAGTTTGCAATCGAGCATGTGTCTGTGAACAAGTGTAGAAAAGTAACTGTAACTGTATATTATTGTCATAAATATTCTACTTGTAACGGTAACATTTGGATTGAAATCGTTGTCAGTTGTCATTTACATTTCAAACGTAAAACAACGTGTAACGGTTTAAATTTATTTTCGTTTATGTGCGCGTTAATTAAATGTAAAAAGAATTGTAAACGCGTCTAAATAAATTTTATTTTTTAATAAAAATATTTAAAAATTTTAAAAAATTACGTTAAGGATTTAAAAGATTATAAATAAATAAAAAAAAAAAAAGCAAAGTAAATAATAAAAATATTAAGTTATGGCCGATGGTGTTTTGAAAAGTTTTATACGAGAGCTATTTGCGGTTAGTTTTGTACCAAAATGCAAAAAAATAACCTGATAAATATGTATTTAAGGATCATAGTGAAAGGAACAAATGAGTATTTGTATTTTACGATTGCTTGTGTTTTTTTATTCCTGGAGCTCTGCATGATGCAAGTAATTTTCCTTTGCTTTTCAGTCAGGATTACAATCTAGTTTGGATTACAACCTATGTTGTGTGTGTTAATTTTATCCATGAGTGGCGGGACCTACAGATTTTTGATCTTTTTTCATTATCTCAGAGTTTTTGCCAGAAATCTGCTGGGAGAAATGCGTCGTAGAAATATTTTTTTATATTTTATTTTGTTGGAGTTGTCGGAACCGTATGCCTCACATTGCATACTAGACTTCTATTTTAAATGGTTCATAAGAATGCTCTGGTAGGCAGTTTTCAAAGGTTTTCTGAAAAGATTTTTTATTTTTTACCCTCTTTTCTTTAAAAATAATAATGATAGCAAATTTCTGCAGCACGGTTGCTCTTTTGATACAAGACTTTCCATTTTAAAAGGATATTTAATTTTTTTTTTTAATGTGACAGAGGTGACTAGTGATAGTTTTCTTAATATCAGTTTGGAATTTTTTTCGAAACATTTCCAAATATTTGTAAATTTAAAATTCATTACACTGTGAGGCAAAAGATAGCAAAAAAAAGAAGGAAAAAAAGTATACGCGAGTCTTTAATATAACAAATCAATTTATTTGATCCACATACTATGAAAATCTCAATAATTTTGATTGATCACCTTTAATTAATAAATTTATTAATTGGCAAATGCATATTCTTGAGTTTATAGTTTTCTATTCAAAACGAATATTTAATATTACTTCCAAGAACAACATAAAACAAAACAAAGAAAAGCAAAATAGGAGTAGAATTTCAATTGTCAATATTTTTGTCTTTGGCTTTAAATTGACCCACATACGCGTACTGCTGGATGCCCTTGACTAATGGTAAACTACTTGCTCACGTTTATGTATGCATGTGCTATAAATGGTTTTTATTTTAATTTTACTAACCAATACCCGATATTCTTCTGTATTGCGAACACCGCAAACATTCATATTGAAATACGAGGCATATCAAATATTATTGACTTTGGTTCGTTCTAGAAGTTGTTAGTTTAGGCTTTCAATTTGTCTAAGTCAGAGGCAGTCTAGTTGGTAGTGTGTTGGCTTGTTAGACGTCAGGCCACGGTTCGAACCCCATCTCCAACAAAATGGACTATGAAAAGATATTTCTTCGGCGGCTTTGTCTCAGCAGATATCTGACAAAAACTCTGGAGGGTAAATAAAATTGCCATGAAAAGTTTATTAAAAATCTGTCGTTCGGAATCTACTTTCACGTGTAGGTCCTGCCGCTCCGTTTAGTCAGGATTGCAACCTAGCTTCTCACATCGCTAGTGTTGTATATGTTATATTTATCTTTGTGTGACGTGACCTACAGTCTAAGCGTTGTGATGACCGTTTAAGATAAGTAAGCTTTCAAGCATTTTGTTTCAGAATCACACCATTGGTAGCTGTTTTCAAGAGTTAAAGTTCTGATTAGCATGTTTCTGGAACGAAAGGCTTTCGTATAAAAAAAGTCGAATGTTTCTTGTGGCAAATGAATTGCTCAGGACAACTGTGCCTCAATAGGTGCTTAATATCGCATGTAGCATTATCTTATTAAAACTACACGTCCAGTACTTCCATTGTGCGAAAAAAATCGCACGTCATCTTGCACCATTGACTGTAATGTAGCGATTTTTATCGTTGAAGAAGTATGGTGAAAACCAATTGCGGCATAAACTACATGAAACAGGCTACATTGGCAGTTTTCAGACTGCCGCTGCTGCTCCAAAACAATTTATCATTTTTTGTTGACGTAGTCTAGAAGTAGTCTAGAATGACCTCCTTCGCTGAAGTCAATTTTTCCATAGAAAAATATTTCTTACACAGCGTGAATTTTTATAAGAAAATTGAAAAATTTAATTTATTTTGCATGGAAGTTGTCACGCCAATGATAGATTGACTTGTAGTGTCTTTCAGTATGATCGTAATATGCTTTGAAAACTTCAGGAAAGTATCTTCAGCTTTCAGTCAAAGCAGAAAGCCGCAGAAACAAACAAATAGGTATTCACGTTTACTTACATATTTACATACATAAGTATATGCATATGCATATACTTACATATTTACATACATAAGTATATGCATATGCATATGTATACTTTGTATACTCACGTATTTACAAAATACACAAATTATTTAAAAAAACCTGATACATCTGTACAATTTCCCTTACATGCTCAATAACTACACGAATAAATAATTAAACAGCCGGTATAGTTCAAATAACTGTAACTTTAAGGGTCACAGTGTTCTTTTTCTTTTGTAGATGTGTGTATACATACTCGTGTTGTATACTAACTAACATATGTTGCATACTTTTTTAACGTGTATGTGTATCGAAACATACATACATTTGGTTTAACACAGAAAGCGCCATAATTGCTAGCCGTTGGTTTTCATACAATGTCAAGGTTGTATTGAAACGAAAAATATAACATATCGCCACCGCAAATGAAAAATACCATAAAATGAATATCATGTAATGAACTTATATAGTCAAACAATTAAAAATCCAAATGAAATATTACTGCAAAGACTGTATAATTTTGTTTTTACTAATGATAACTCAGATATCGATTTGATATCTGTTATCAATTTCACCAAACATAACATTCTGTTATATTGTTATATATTTCAGGTGTCTATTTGTTCACTTATACAACGTAAATAAATACATAAATTTTGAAGTATGCATTTCAATATGGGGGAATTATTTAATATTAAAATAATAACCACAAAATTAAATAAATCTGTGGTTTATCCATACCAACCAAATGCCACTCTTCTTTATGTGATTAGTTTAAATTACGTTTTTAAATTTACAGTGGTTAAAAAATATTTTGTTTTCTATGAATTTTAAATCAGATAATAACAAAAGTGCGTATGAGCATTAAAAGTAGCGGCTTACTACATAAATATTAATCATACGTCATGTAGGGTAATTAAAAGTCTTAAAAATTAAATGAGAGATCTTCAAACGATTAGCAAAAAATCGAAACAGTGATTCCACTAGTGTCGGCGTAGGCTAGTAGGTACGATTTAAGTCCCAGTTCAGATATTTGCAATAAAACGCTAAATTCGAACAGATTTCTTCTCCGACTGCCTCTTAGCAGATTTCTGACAAAAACTCTAAGAATAAATAAAAAATTGTCATGAAAAGTTTCTCAAAAATCTATCGATCGGTTTTGATTTTAAGCTGTGTAGGTTACTTCACCCATACATAAAATTACCACACACACACAATATAAGTGGTATGAGAAGCTAGGTCGTAATTCTGACCGAAGTGTTGTAAAGACCTTTTTATTTTTTAAATTGTTTAGGTTTGTGTTGCATAAAAATATTGATTGGAAAAGTGCTTCTTTAAGTTGCCTCTTTTGTACATCCTAATTTTTGAAATTTTATTGTTCTTCATATATGCCTCACTAGCTAAAGGAATGACCTTCTGAATATTTGGAAGGTTATCCATATCGAATGCAGTATTATTAAATTCGCTCGCGCTCTAAGACCAACACACACGTTTTTTTCGAGAATTGCTTTCTTTTCACTTTGTCTTTCCTATTGCGAGTAATCGCATACAATATTAGATGAATAGTCAGATAATTAATGCCGTAGCCAAGAACTTAATGCTGTTAAGGTAACCGATTAGAAAAGATGACTCCGACTTCTTAGTATTCACTGTAAAATCTATTGTTGTTGTACGCAAGGGCAAAATAAACCTTAAAGGACGCCCAATAAGTAGCGAAACATAATTTAGTTTTGATTGCATATTCATGATGGATTCCACGTACATGAAATTAATCATTTCCAGATCTTTATAGTAACAGATATCGATTATTACACAAAATACCCAGACTCTTTGGTGGTAATCGAATCCACAGCTTAGGCACTTGAAGTTTAGCACACTATCAACTAGACCATTTTCCTTTTAAATAAACAAGCGATTTGAATTAACTTTTAATATAAATATGTATTGGATTAAAATGAAGTGCTACATTCAATTATTGCACCGTTTAATTCATTTGGATTTGGAATAGTTGTTGTATACGTATATGCATATGTGGCATGAGGATTAAAAGATTTAACACGTTTAATTTCGTTACCGCCATACAATTTGTTGCTAAAGAATGTTTCTAATCCGCATGAAATATGTCAATGTCAGTGTCAATGATCAACAATATACATATAAACACACACCGAATTACATAAAGAAACATTCTTTTGTGCGCATCCAATGTGGCAGGAATGCGAGGCAGAAAGAAAGAGTGTAACAAGTACCAGCGTAGCATGCCAGTATAAAACTGGCTGTCAACAGAAGCAATTCAAATGTTGTTGAGGGATGACGAAAATAAAAATAAATAAACAATAACAAAGAAAATAATAAATAATAAATAATAAATAAGAAAAATTATGGATTTTTCCCTAATTTTCCTTTTGGCAGGCATTTGCATAATATTTGTTAAATCGAAAAAGTTTTATAGATGGCTGTACTTAAAACTCAATTTAAATAAACAAATAAAGGTTTAACAAGAATTTCTTATTTCCTTTTCATCTTATAAGAATCCTCTTTTGTTTTTGTATCTTCCCCAGGTCAAATATAATCCCAAAAATCATGATCCTGAATGTAAACGCATCGATGGTTCGGGTCGTTGTTATCCGAATTGTGATTCAACGGTGTGGTTGAGATCATGTGAAAAGGAAATTATTGAACCCATAGAAGGCCATGTTATTGGTAAGATACCCGAATGGTTAAATGGTTCGTTGCTGCGAAACGGTCCTGGCAATTGGCAAGTAGGCGATATGACGTTCCAGCATTTGTTTGATTGTTCAGCTCTATTGCATCGCTTTGCCATACATAATGGTCATGTTACCTATCAAAATCGTTTCGTACAAACCGAAACTTTAAAGAAAAATAATGCCACCCAACGTATAGTGGTTACAGAATTTGGCACTGCCTCAGTGCCGGATCCTTGTCATTCAATATTTGATAAGTAAGTTGCTTGTGTTAATTGTTTCGTGAACTCCAATTCTGAGATGTAATGTTTTCAAGGGTCTCGGCTATATTTCGTCCGGATAGTGGTTCAGATAACTGTATGATTTCGATTTATCCATTTGGTGATGAGTTTTATACATTTACAGAATCACCCATAATACACAGGTAAAATGTTGAAACTTCCTTTCCGAGGCATATAAAAATATCAAATTTTTTTTCTTCATATATTTCAGAATAAATCCCCGTACCTTGGCTACCGAAGGACGTTTAATTATGACCGATTATGCTGGCATCGTTAGTCATACCTCTCATCCTCATATCATGTCTAACGGTACCACTTATAATCTGGGCATGGCCACTACCAAATCGGGTCCAACTTATTCCATAATATGTTTTCCCCATGGTGAAAATATGTTTGAGAATGCCTATGTTAAGGCTTATATACCCTGTCGTTGGAAACTCCATCCTGGTTATATGCACACATTTGGAATAACGGAAAACTATTTTGTTATCGTAGAGCAACCACTATCGATATCATTGACCGAATTCGTTAAGGCCCATATTTGCAATCAAAATCTGTCGGCCTGTTTGAAATGGTTTGAAGACAAACCAACACTTTTCCATTTGGTCGATCGTAAAACAGGCGAAGTGACCAACACATACGAATCAGAGGCTTTTTTCTATTTGCATATCATTAACCAGTACGAAGAGGATAATTGTGTGGTAATCGATATATGTTGCTATAAAGATCCGGAAATGATTAATTGCATGTACCTGGAATCCATTATGAATATGCAATCAAATCCAAATTATGCTTCACTATTTCGTGGCCGTCCTTTAAGGTTTGTTTTGCCCTTGGGTACAACCGCAACAGACTTTACGGGAAAAAATATTCAGCGTGCAAGTAGGCGTAGTCGTCTTTTGAAATCGTTTACCTTATCGGCCTTAAGTTCTCGATTACAACAACCGAAAATTAAACATTCACAATCTCACCATGAGGACATAACATTTATGACGACTAATATTCGAACGAATAAATCTGCGAATGATTTATGCAATAACAATGAGATACCACCACCACCACCACCACCACCAGATTCAAGGGAATCAATAAAATATGAGGATCTAGTGAACTTAATTAATCTGCCGAATAGTAAAGCTGAAGCCTATGAAATGCCAGATCATCAGATATTCGTACGGCCAGAGCTATTATGCGATTGGGGCTGTGAGACGCCGCGTATAAATTATGAAAATTATTTGGGTAAGTTGATGAAATCTTTAGACTTACATTAGCGCTCGGTTCGGGCTATTCAGCAAATCTTGGTAAACAATTTAAATGTATATAACCTTCTGATATCGTCTCGTACGTTTATTTCTGAGGTTAGAAGACTAGGAAAACCGAAAACCTCTTAATACATTACTGTTTAGAAGCAGCTTCCTAAGATTACCGAATCGCATACGGCTTTCGATCCACCAAAGTCATTTGTGCTATCGTTCCAAACGCGTCAAATATAAAATTCTGATAGTGCTATAATATTTCAAAGTGGAATATCAGGCTTTTTCGGAAAATTTTCTCTTAGCAGCATCAAACAAATTTTATGCTCTATGGTTTTTCCATATTTCCGGCTATTTTTGGTAGAATTTTTTGTAAGGCGCGCCCATCTATTTGCTTATGACAGAAGGTCCTAAACATTAATCAATAATTTTCTATGAAAATAAGGAGCAAAACCCCTGGATATGTAATTTGAAAATCATGTGATTATTTCAGTTTAGACTAGGAAATTTTAGATATTAACCTGAAGCCGATACTTTTAAATGTTTGGAGTTTTAAATTATGATTATAATATTAAAATTAAAATTTTTATATTTTACATATCGATTAAGTTTTAATGTTTTTTTTTCTAGGCAAAAAGTACCAATATTTTTATGCTATAAGTTCAGATGTGGATGCTGATAATCCAGGAACGGTAAGTGTATTTGTAAAGTAGCAAATAACAGTTTGTATGTATTGCATCATAAATCTTAAAAGATGCTTAAGCTTTCTCTTGCTAATAACTAAAATTTAACCCCCCCCCCTTTATTAGTACCACAGTTCGTGCAATTGTCATGCGCTATTTTTTCTGTGGGTGGCCAGATCTTTTGTTTGCTCATATAAAACTTACAGATTTTCTTGCTGTTTATATTGTCTCGATAAATTCTTTTTTGAACTGTTTTTCAGCAGTTTGTCTACTGATTTAGCACTGTTGTCTGTAATATCCTATTGTAATACGGCTATTGGCCACATTAACCTACTTTTTCATTGGGTTTTCTCTAGCTAAAAAGTAGTACGTTGGCTTATTAGACGTGAGGCCACGGTTCAAGAAATGTTTCTTTGGCGACTATCTCTCAGCAGATTTCTGCCAAAAACTCGGAGAGTAAATAAAACTGCCATGAAAAGCTTCTCAAAAATCTGTCATTCGGAATCGACTTTAAACTGTAAGTGCTACTCGTGTGATAAAATTAACACACACAACATAAGTGGTGTGAAAAGCTGAGTCGTTAATAACTGAAGGGCTGTAGTGGCCTATTATGTATGTATGTTTATATCCTACAGTTAGAGTTTAATCTGATCATTGTAGCCATTCAAGTGTCTTGTTTTAGTAAAATCTATGATACTGTAGATAAGTACAAAGATATAAGCATACTTTGAACTTGAAAATCCTTTCTTAATTTCTCACTTTCTTTACACGCTTAAAATTTTTATTTTGTTTGTTGTTTTTGTTGTTTTTTTCTTTAGTTAGTCAAGGTGGATGTGCTGAATAAAAGCTGCAAGAAATGGTGCGAAGACAATTGCTATCCCAGCGAACCAATATTTGTGCCCTCACCCGATGCCATTGAGGAAGATGATGGTGTTGTTTTGGCCTCCATGGTATGGGGTGGTTTTAATGAAAACAAAGTGGGTTTGTTAGTGCTGTGTGCCCGAACATGGAATGAAATCGGACGTTGTGTATTTCATACAAGCGGACCAGTGCCCAAGTGCTTACATGGCTGGTATGCCAAAGATGTAGTGTAGTAGTACAACAAAAAAAGGCTTTTAAATCTTAATAAATAAAAATTTTATTTAAAGTTTTACATGCATTGGAATTAAAATTTCATATTGATAATGTTGTAAATAAATTCTTCCCATTTCTTTTGGAATATACGATTGATTTTGCGACGTTCTTCGGAGGTAAGTATAGAGTATCTGAAACAAGAAAAAGTCAAAATAACCCATTCCAAGTGTATAAAACTATTTGAACATACTTAATGGAATTTAAAGCCAACTGTTTAAGGAATTTTAAATCTGCCTCCGCTGGTGCTAAGGCCATAAACGCATAATAAAAATCATAACTTAAACCCTTAGCATTCCATACACCAGGATCATCGGCTGATATAACAATAGGAAAATTTTCGGCTATTAAAAATGATGCCGGATGATTTCTCAAGTCCCAAACATAGCCCAATACTTGATTCGATAATGGACTTACTTCAATGGCTATGTTGCGTTTTTTAATGGTCGACCAGAGTTGCGGATGTTTAGGCAAGGCAAAGGCATGACCAATACGTTTGGTATTTAAAAGCAGAGCATCCATCATGTTCCAATCAGTGCGCCCATACCAATCTAGGCAAATAAAAAATAAAATTTTAAAATAAAAAAACTTATTTTTTAACAAATAAACTCACTTGTCTCTCCAGCATGAAAGAAAAAATTTGCCGTTGAGGGCAAATCTGTTAATTCATTGGCAAATTTATGCAAAGGATCTCCCGAATCTTCGTGGCCAATTAAATCGAAACCAATTATAAAATTGGGCTTGGCATTACTAAAAATATATTTTTTTTCTTGTTAGTGCTAGAAAAGGAACTAAAATTTTTATTTTATCAGTGACTTACTGCAGTTGCTTAAATGTGGTTAAACGCTGAGTCATTTCATCTACTGTGGCTTTGTTGCGTTTGGCGTAAATTATTTTTAAGCCCACAAAATCTGGATGTTTTGCCTTAAAACTTTCAACAATTTTCTCCAATTCATTGGCCACTTCCAAGGAGTTAAAAGTAACATTATTATCACCGTATAGCTGTAATAAAGAAAAAATATTTAAACCATGTGTGTGTGTTGCTTATTAGACGTGGGGTCACGGCTAAAGCCCCAGATTACACTTAAATAACACACACAACATGAGTGTGTGGGAAACTAATCCTGAAGGATTGAAATGATCAATTATGTATGTATGTATGTATGTATGTCCATGAAGGCTAGTTTAGAGTGTAGTGTGCTCTGCATTGTTCTGGCAAAAACTCTGAGAGTAAAATTAAATTGCCATAACAAGTTTCTCAAAAACGGATTCAATTTTAAACTGTAGTTCCGCCACTCATAAATAAACTTAACTGACACAACCTGAGTAATGTGAGAAACTACGTCATAATTCGAAGTAAACGGTTGTAATGACCAATTAAGTAAGCAAATATGACGTGGCAGCTGTTTTAATTTAAGAATATTGTACAATTCGTTTAAAAAATAATATTTTAAATTATAAACTTTTTCTATACAGTATTTTAAAAAATGTGTGTAAAAAGTTTTAAAATCTACCTACCGGTGACAGAGATGCTCTTATTTCTGCATAAATTATGTTATCTTCACACAATTCCTCCAGTAAACGTTTATGGTAGAAACAAAAGGCCGGCTGGTATTTATACAGCTGATCGACAGTTTGAAAAATATTTTCAAAACGTTTCCATATCTTGCGTCTATCAGTGATCATAGCTTTTAAAATGTAATGTCATCAATAAGTAAAATTAAAATTGTTTTTTTAATTCACTTCTACTTACATTCCGGATGCATGCTATACATGTTAATATGTTTCTCCAATTGTTTCTCATACAAACGCTTATCCTCGGCATTTATACGTTCCAAGCAAATATTCTGTACTTCACTATGGCATTTGTTCTGATCATAAGTGAATATTAACAGGCCACTAACATCACGGCAGGTATACAGATTATCCAAATTTGTTAGATTACCGATAACCCATTTAGAACTAACCATACCCTTATTGTGACCATGTAGCAAAGCACCTTTGGGCATTTTTTGTATGATGCGGAACACTTCACTTTGACGCAAATACTGTTTACCTTGGAAAAAATGCATGGCTGGTGGATATTTCGTGGGATCTTTAAAACCTTCGGCTATCTATGCAATAAATTTATTTTTTTGATTGAAAAATAGTTTGTTTTTAAATGTCATCCGTTTACCTCTTCCTTTTTGGCATTCATTAAAATGCTATTGGCTTTCTCTTCGGCCGATGATAACCACAAATTACCGCCCAATGATGACATACGCTCTGCTTCCATAATTTTATTACGTAAAGCATCATAAGCTGGAACAATTAGTTGGCGACATTATAAAAATTAGTGGGGAAATATTATCATAAATAATTACAAGAGGTTAGACACACATTTTTTTCTATTGTTTGGATATGGAAATTTTATTATGGGTAATTTAGGATTATGACACA